>JABCKV010000086.1:0-72179 GCA_018282005.1 Asterophora parasitica
CCACGCACAAAAAAAACCGACCGCCCTCACCGCCACCTACCACTCACCACCCCCTCCCCCACCCCCCCCCCCAATTATGCACCGATGCCAGCAAATTCCAGAAATCCTCACCAACATCTTCTCTGGAAGCAACATTCGACATTCGTGATCGTCTTGAGACTGGCCAGAACTGGAACCCCCTCGAGCGCAGCGAAGAAATCGCTCTTGCGCGCTTGGCCAGGACGTGTCGCACGTTCTCCGGCCCTGCGCTGGACGCGCTTTGGCGCGTTCAACCTTCACTCCTTCGCCTATTGAAGTGTCTACTCGAAGATACGTGGAAGATTTCGGATGGAACCTTCGTACGTGTCTCAGTTCATTCTCATTCCATTCCACTCAACCGCGATAATAGACGATGCAAAGGAAGCTTCGAAATGCCGACGATGAACGGGTCATATTATACGCCTCGCGCATAAAGGCGATCACGACCCCGTCCGACGATTTACTAGCCGACTCGCTCATTATCCCTATGCTTTGGGCCAATCGTCACATCTACGGCACTCTTCTTCCTTATCTGCGACTTTTGCGGGTTGATTTCCACGAATTTAAAGGTCAAGCGATCTACCCTCGCCCGCCTCTCACTTCAAAGTCAAGTAGAATCTTTGTCGAAGTAAATTCCCACGAAGACGGCTGGCAGAGGTTTTAAAGCCATTTGAAGCCGCTCTGAAGACTTTCGTCTTTGACCCACTGGATGATACATACATACACCCACCGATACGGCACTCAAATGCATACCAGAAACTTCTTCGTTCGTTCTGCAACCTCGAAACGCTCGACACTCATAGCATCCACCTTACCCACACCGACATTTCCCACATCGCATCCTTTCCGAAGCTGAGGGATCTCACGCTCACCTTTGAGCCTGACGAGCTCAAGGCCTTCCTCGACACTCCGCAGCGCGAAACAGACTTCCAGAGTCTGACAGACTTGCAAATCGATATCGACGATCTTCGCCTCGTCTGTGGTGTCCTTAGGCGAACAGGCTTCCACCGCCTGAAGTCGTACAGTATGAGTTGCGCGAAAATTCCGAATGGGACTTGGAGGCATTTTTCCAAGGTCTCAGTGCCAGGCAAGAGTTGCACTCCGAATTGAAGGTCCTTTCTATCATTGGTCGTGAGGATATATGACCGTCAGCTATAGTTCCATTGTCATCCAAAGCTCTCAACTTCCTTCTGCCCTTTCGCTCGTCAATTTGACGATCACATATAATGTCGTCATCCAATTCAAGGGGACGTGGATCTCGCCGCTGTGTCCAAGGCTTGGCCACACCTCCGCATCCTTTCCCTCAACGATCGTTCTTTCGACACTATTCCAACTACCACCTTTTTTGGCCTTCTTCGTCTTATTGCGGACTGCAAAGAGCTTGCAGAGCTGAAGATCAGGGTGGACGCTACGGAATTGCCCCAGTTCGTTGATACCAGGGATTTTGGAATTGCTTCGAAGTTGAACAAACTCAACTTTTGCACGTCCCCCGCTCGACGACGGGCCCCAGGAGTTGGTCACATATTTGACGATGGCACACCCCGCCCTGGAATACACGGGATGAGACTGTCGGCGCAGGAAAGGGAGTATGCTGATAACTGGCGTGTCGTAACTTCTTTACTGCTTCCACTGGTTCACTACGGGCCATGAGGTATAAAATTCCTGTTTTCCCAAACTGCTTTTGCTATGGCTACTAGAAGGCTGCCTTACGAACCAATTGTGGCATGTGTGGAGTTGTCAGTACCATGTTTTCTTTCCTCTGATGCATGACTACATACAAGCTTATCCAGCTGCCATGTCGAACGCGTGAATAGATATGTCACTATAGGATGTATGATATGAGAGTGTGCACATGGTGCAATCGCGGACCTTGGAAGAGTGATTAGATCTGCTCACTTCTTCAGGCTTCTTCTCGGTCGGTTCTTGGCTTCAAAACTTGCATCCTGCCATGGCTGCTCCTACTGAATTCCTCCAATTCGTCGATGATAACGCTGATGCGTTCATCCAGCGCCTTGCTGACGCAGTCGCGATCCCAAGGTAACTGATTTTATTTCATTAAATTTCTGAGTGCATGGATTTTATCTAACCCCCAAGACTTGAACAGCATAAGCGGCGATGCTTCGCACCGAGGAGACGTCGTGAAGATGGCTGAGTGGTTGAATAACCATCTCAAGGCCGTTGGCGTCGAAACGCAGCTTGTTGACCTTGGGAAGCACGTCATGGACGACGAGGAACTAGATCTCCCTCCTGCCATCCTTGGCCGCATTGGAAACGACCCTAAGAAAAAGACTGTTCTTCTTTATGGTCACTTCGATGTTCAGCCGGCGAACAAGTCCGATGGATGGGACACAGACCCCTTCACGCTCACAATCCATGAGGATGGCCGTCTCATAGGCCGTGGCTCGTCTGACGATAAGGGTCCGATCCTCGGCTGGCTCAACACCCTACAATACCACTTCCAGAACAACAAGGAGCTTCCAGTGAACCTCAAGCTCTGCTTTGAGGGAATGGAAGAGAGTGGCAGCGAGGGTCTCGACGATCTCGTGAAGAAGGAGTCGCAGCCTGGAGGCTGGTTCGATGGTGTGGATTGTGTGTGCATCGTACGCCCGTTCAGTTGTATATTCTTCGACACCATACCAATCGGCCTCAATTTGGAATAGTCCGATAACTATTGGCTGAACACGCGCACCCCCGCCCTGACCTACGGCCTTCGTGGTCTTGCATACTTCAAGCTCACTGTATCTGGCCCTGGGCGTGATTTGCACTCTGGTGTCTTCGGCCGTACTGTCCACGAGCCAATGACCGATCTAGTCTTGCTCATGAGCAAGCTTGTCGATGGACAGGGCAATATTCTTGTTCCCGGTGTCGACGAGATGGTCGAGCCGCCCACAGAAGCCGAAAAGTAAAAATCTCATCTATATGTATTTTTGACTGTGGAGACTGACCGATTCCTGCATCTAGGGCCATCTATGAGCGGCTGGATTACTCGATTGCGGACGTCGAACAATCCGCGGGAGGACAGATCGCCATTTCATCTAACAAGGTCGATGTACTTATGGGTCGGATGCGCTACGCCAGTCTCTCTCTTCATGGAATTGAAGGCGCCTTCAGCGGTGTTGGCGCTAAGACTGTCATCCCCGCCAAAGTTGCCGGCAAGTTCTCCATCCGGTCAGTACTTACCCGCGTATTTGGTCATATCAGCGCTCTGACAAAGTAAAAATACACGCCCTGTTCATTTCAGCCTTGTTCCCCCACAGACGCCCGAGCTCGTCGAGCCCCTCGTGAAGACATACCTTGAAGCCGAGTTTGCGAAGCTCAACAGCAAGAACACTTTCTCTCTTGAGAACTTGC
The DNA here is from genome assembly GCA_018282005.1 of Asterophora parasitica. Lineage (NCBI taxonomy): Eukaryota > Fungi > Basidiomycota > Agaricomycetes > Agaricales > Lyophyllaceae > Asterophora > Asterophora parasitica. Next base: position 3,370 of record JABCKV010000086.1, read on the forward strand.
ACGGCGGCAAGCCCTGGATCGCCGACATCAACCACTGGAACTTCGAGGCTGCCAAGGCTGCCACCAGGGCAAGCATGTTTCTGCTCTTGCGTCGTCCTGAGGAATAATTATTGTCATGTTTGATTAGGCTGTGTACAAGCAAGAGCCGGACTTGACTAGAGAGGGCGGTTCAATCCCTGTGACGCTGACATTTGCAGAGTCTTTAGGCGTGAACGTGCTGTTGCTGCCCATGGGACGTGGCGACGATGGTGCCCAGTACGTGACATTCGCGTTTCTTTGCGGGCACATTTCATTGACACGCTCCGAAAGTTCCACAAATGAGAAACTTGACCGATCCAACTTTATCGAGGGTGTAAGTTTTACCCTCATTCGGTGAAAGCGAGCGCTTAAAGGATTACTGACGTCAAATTTTACCTTTTCCTTGTGACTTAGACGAAACTCCTGGGTTCGTACTTGTACGAGATCGCCGCGATCCAGAAATAAGGCATCGATACAAAGTTACAAACTGGAACAAAGGAAGTGGAAAGAGTCACTCGCTTGTATGTGTATTATCATTGTATAGCACTGTCCTCGATATGTTGCGTTCGCAGCGTGCCTGGCACTATATATCCTGAATATTCCTTTCCATAGTTGTCCAGGGCCCGGGTTTCAGGTAGACACTTCCGACGGCTATAATCATGGCACCCATTGAAACCAGGTTTATATTGATTTATCTCCTTGTTTCGGTCACGCGGCGGCCTGTGCTTAAGGCATTGTGGCGCAGATCGGGCGGCGCGCGGAGGAGATCCTTCCAACCGATCTTTCGCATTTCAATCGCCATGTTCGCAACTCGTTCGTCTATGCCACCTCGTAAGCCTATCTCGCGTCAAGATGAAGGCACCACATGTGGGGGAATCTGGCTTTGGCGCTTAGGGTAAACTAGTACTCAAGTGGAGAGTGTCGTCAAAGTGATAAGTATGGCGAACGGCTACTATCCGACGTCACCGGAAGTTCAAGAAGCTCTATGTGAAACGATAGGATATCACTGGAGCGGACGTCGACTCGGATGCCAGGGTCGTCGACTCTCGTACCCAAAAGGCATTCATCGACATCGTCCGACACGAGAATTAAACAATTCCAAAGCTGGCTCTTAAGAGCATTTCTATGTTCTAGGGATAGCTGGACAGGGCGGAGACGCCCGATTGCACAAAGAGCTCGAGATATATCGATATCGATGAGTCGAGGATACATGGCAACATCCTTCCTTCAACGACCGAAAATTGATTTTTCAAGTTCTGATCAGAGGGTTGGAAGTAGAATCAGGCTTAGCCTTCAGTACACCTGGTTTGGGATTCCTTGACCCCAAGCCGCGGATTTTGGTGCCATAATATGGAATTTGGTCGAAATTGCGCGTCTCGAGGCCTCCCTCCTTGCATCGGTCTAGAATGAAAGTGGTGTTGGAGAGCGCGGTTCTGCCAACGAAGGTCTAGATTTACAGTGCTAGTAGCTTTCAAGATGTTCAGTTCAGGTCAACTTTCCCCTATCAATATCGGTTTGTTGCCAAAGGATGTTCGTCAGAATCTTATCAACACCGAGACCTGTAGCCCTGTACTTATCAGTTGAAGCTGCAGTTGTTCCAAACTTAAGTTGGAAGTAGGAATTCATTGAAAGGTAAGATTAGGGAAATTCAATTATGGCGCAATGACCGTTTCGAAACCGTTGGTTCTCAATCGATTCACTGGAAGAGTGGCACCATGTTCCTGGACAAAGGACTTGAAAAATACTGGAAAAAGACTCCTTTGTTTTCGATGTTCTCCAAAAACCGGTATTTTTCTTTCATCTTCTTTGAATCTCCTGACGGTGTCGTGTTTCCAGTGATTCTATTTTGGACGAATCGTTACACTTTTCGGTTTTGAATCGATTCTGTTGATGTAGGAGCTTGAACTTCCACGGGACAGAGATAACCGAGCTTTCTTGCTGCACTGTCGCCGAGCTGTAGATTCCCCATTGCGCTCCCTCTGCCCACACGACGAGCTGCGAACGTGAGGCAGATGGACTGCTTGGAACACATACCTTCATTATGAGCGAATTGATCTTCCCATTGGCCTGGACCTCCTGCTATTGTGACGGCGCGGCATCACAGAATCGATTCTACTTTAACTATCGTCGGTTCAAAAGTTTTGAACCGACAGAGATTTTTTTTTGTTTTCAAACGACGGTTTCAAAACGGTCGTTGCGTCAATATTGAATTCCCCTATTGATTGTGTAGTAGATATCCATAGTGAAACCTCCGTCCATCCATCCGGCGTGTGCCAGCCGCGTGGTTCAAGAAATTGAAATATTTATATATTTGCGATTTCTCGGAATCTCCTGCAGTCCTACCATCATGTCGATCGTCGACGTTGTCCCTGCCTTTGCTAAACTAAACCTCCCCTCCACTGAAGAATACCAGAAGCGCAAGGTCGCACTCATCTCTGGTAAGCGTTTCTCGGCTGGTGGTCATCTGCGTGGTCATTGATCAATGGACCTGTTAGGTATCACTGGCCAGGATGGATCCTATCTGTAAGGTCATCGACAGTCGCATTTCATCTATACAAGCTGAACTTCATTTGCAGGACAGAGTTACTCTTGTCGAAGGGATATCAGGTGCATGGAATCATCCGTCGGTCGTCGAGCTTCAATACCGGTCGCCTGCACCATCTTTACGAGGATCAGCATGAGCGTCCGTGTCTAACGTCTTCTCTCTACGTTCAACGCTCAACCCGAGCGCTACTTCCAACAGGCCCCGGAAAATTCAAGTTGCACTACGGAGACCTGAGCGATAGTACCAATCTCGTGTACATAATCGCCCAAGTCCAACCGACTGAGATCTACAACCTCGGTGCGCAATCTCACGTCAAGGTCTCCTTCGAGATGGCAGAATACACTGGCGACGTTGATGGGCTCGGCACCCTACGGCTGCTGGACGCCGTGCGCACCTGCGGACTCGAGAAGCATGTAAAGTTCTACCAGGCCTCAACGTCCGAGCTCTATGGCAAGGTTGTGGAGACCCCACAGAGCGAAACGACACCGTTCTACCCGCGCTCTCCATACGGCTGCGCGAAACTCTACGCGTACTGGATTGTCGTCAACTATCGCGAGTCATACGGCATGTTCGCATGCAATGGCATCCTGTTCAACCATGAGAGCCCGCGTCGTGGCCGGACGTTTGTGACACGTAAAATTTCGCGCGCTGCTGCAGATATTTCGCTTGGGAAGCAGTCGTGCCTGTACCTCGGAAACATCGATGCGCAGCGTGATTGGGGACATGGTGAGCTGGCGATATGACTTTTATTGTGACCCTGAACTAAGAGGAAATGCAAAGCCCGAGATTACGTTGAAGGCATGTGGCGGATGCTCCAACAGGACACACCGGAAGACTTTGTCCTTGCCACGGGGGAGACACACCCTGTCCGCGAATTTGTGAATAAGGCCTTCGCAGCCGTCGGGATCGAACTAAAGTACGTCGCAACCTAACTCTTCATTTCGACAAAACTAACCATTGAATTTCACGCGCTCAGATGGTCAGGCGAGGGCGTAGATGAACAAGCCGTCGATGTCAAGACTGGCAAGGCTGTCGTCAAGGTAGATCCCAAGTACTTCCGTCCCGCTGAGGTCGAGTAAGTCCCACCCCTTACTTCTTTGCCTTGACTAATGGGGTACCTTTCAGCCTCCTTCTGGGCAACCCCGCCAAGGCAGAGCGCCTCCTCGGCTGGAAGCGTCAGATAGACTTCGACACTCTGGTCAAGGAGATGGTTGAGGCTGATGTCAAGGCCGCGAAGAGTCTGGTGGAGGACCAGAATTAATCATCTCCTTGACTCCATGATGGCTCTTCCTGGCATTTCCCTCATTCTCCCGGAACGTTGTACTCCATACTCCACCTTAAGGCTGCTGAAAAGCACGGGTCTTTGCTTATGCCAATGCACTCATGATCATCACCTTTACATCCACAAATATAAATCTAATGGATTTTTGAGGCGTCCATCCCCTCGGTACAGGAAAAGACACCTGAGCCTACTGCCTCACGGATTGCATGTGTATCGATGAAAAATTTCATCGTGCCCAATCTTTCACGATTCTAGGACATCTCTTGGCGGGCTTCTTTTAAGTTTCAGGTTTCTATGAAGGTCATGTTTAGCTCGATAGAATTCACATGTCTGTATATCCAATGTCGCGCGATCCGATTTACTTCTTCCCTGTCCTCGCGTTGTCGTAGTTCGCGAGGAACCATTTCACAGTGGTATCCAAAGCTGGCAGAAAGTTCATCAGAGTTTGGGACATAATCGGATGTGAAGGGGATACCATCTTCGAACGGCGTGAACTGGAAGTCGCCGACCAGATTCAGGAGCTTTCTGTTCGATGCAGGCTTGCGGAACTGGCCGTCTGCACGAGTTGTGTCAAACTGTGGAAGAACCTCTTCGTCAAATCTATGATAGAGATAAAGGGAGAATAAACAGCTTACGGAATAGTCGCCCTGGAAGCCAACAGCCTTGACAATGGCATCCGCAACATGCTTGATGCTAACTTCCTCGTCTTCGCCGACGGAAAGGATGACGGGTTCGACGTCATCGTATTCGCGCAGCATCCAGATGAACAATTTGGCGAGATCATAGGAGTAGATGAATTGGCGGAGGGGCTTGCCGGTACCTGCGACGATGAAGGAAGTGCCATTTTTCTTGGCTAGGTAGCATTTGTGGATGAGACCAGGGATAACATGGGAGTCCTCAAGATCAAAGTTATCGTGGGGGCCAAACACGTTTGTCGGGATCGCAGAGGTAAAGTTACAGCCAAACTCCTCCTTGTAAGCACTGGTGGACGGGTTAGTCGACCCGTGCGCTTTAAGGATGCATACGCACTGGTTTTGGACATCGACCATGCGCTTGGCATGGGCGTAACCGAAGTTACTCTCGTGAGGAGGACCGCTATGGATCTTATTCTCGTCCAGTGGGTATTCGACCTTGTCGGGGAATACGCAGGTCGAGAGACATGAGATCAGCTTCTGGGTCTGGTGGGTATACGAGGTATGCAGAATGTTGTCGTTGATCAGGATATTTTCTCGCAGGAATGTGAGCTGAAAAGATTTCAATGTTTGCCCAGATGACGACTCATGATAGACATACCTTGTATTTCATGTTCTTGAAAAGTCCACCGACTGCAAACCGACGTCAGCTTACGACAGGAGTGAGAATAATTGGGATGTATACCGAGTGCTGCGAGATGAATGACATGCGTGGGCTTGTATTTCTCGTAGAGTTTACGCGTCTGCTCCGGATCCCTGCAACTCATTGTGAGCCATAGATGCGACGATAGCCCCCACATATGATTTCACCTAAGATCGGCTTCCGACGAGCTAGCAAAGATCCACGTCTCACCGCCCTTCTTTCCGAACCTCGATCCTGCGGGTTCAGTGTCGATAACATGCTGGATCGCTTTTCCAACGAGCCCAGTTCCTCCGGTAACAAGAATGACGCTAGCCATGGTCAAAAGTTCTATAGATTGGTATCTGTGATGATCCAGAGCCATTGTTGAGATACAGCCCTTGCTTACCCTCGGTAATTGCACGATACGCCACCCACTGTGGATGTGAGGATGGAACGAGTTATTAGCGCTAGCAAGTTGGGTCGCTTAGTATTAGTATTACTTACTATTACGCCAAAATGATTATTGATTGTCAACACGTGATGAATGAATCCACATCTCAAAACCGACGTTTCCTTCAAAAGCCTCTCGGTCTCCCACTCCATTTTTTCGCATTATTGACGGTTCGAGAACCCCCAGAAGCCACGTCTCAGATGGATTGCAGAAAGATCGCCCAGGAGGTCTACGATCTCGCCGGTTCAAACGATCCTCTGGCACCAATGGTCAAGGAGGCATTGGAAGTGATCGACCAGGGGCTCGACACTCATGGGTAGGTCAGAGGTCTTTTGTAGGACTACGGGCATTAAATCACTACTTAATGTAGGCAGGAGGCAGTCTCGATCAGCTTCAATGGCGGGAAAGACTGTGTGTTCATTCAGACCTATGTTGCTTACCGATAACTTACGGAAATCTCGATCCGCAGGCACAGTCCTTCTGCATCTGTACGCGGGCGCCCTTGCAAGGCGCTTAGAGGACGACCAGCCGGTGAAGCCCATTCCGGCAGTCTATATTCCCGTTCCCTCGCCCTTCCCAGTGCTCGAGACTTTCATAGAGCAGTCGGCTGCGACATACAACCTTGATCTATTTCACTGTTTCTCCCCAACAGAACCAGTGGAAAGCGTAGTGACGCCGTCGCCAGGTCTTCCAGCTGCAGATTATTTTCGTCAACACCGCGCAGTCGGGAAAGCGAAGGGTGGGCAAGGCATGAAGGAGTCTTTGGAGGCATATAAAAAGAAGTTTCCGCGTATAGAAGCTGTGTTGATTGGAACACGACGGACAGACCCACACGGAGGTGCGTATTCCAGTAGACCTTGAAAGCGGGGCGTTGACTTGCAGGAATAGCGTTTCTCTCACATCGAAACATGACCGACCAGGGCTGGCCACGGTTCGAACGTATAAACCCTATAATAAATTGGACCTATGGCCAGGTTTGGGATTTCCTGCGGAAACTGAAAGTGCCATATTGCTCGTTGTATGACGAAGGGTGAGTTACTTTGCTCACTTTGACGTGCCAGTTCTTGTACCAACTTTGCTCTAGTTATACCTCCTTGGGATCAACCTTCAACACGTTCCCAAACCCCGCACTCCTCATAGACTCTCCCTCATACCACTGCATAGAATCATTTGCATCCTCCTCACCATCCACCTCTTCCGTAATCAGCCCCGCCACTGCACTCACTTCTGTCATGTCGACTACCCACGACCACCCACAATCCCCGGCGAAGGAAGTCATCACTCCCACTGGGGTTCTTTCAAACTCTATCTCCTCTGTGCCCACGTTGCAGGCCACCAACGGGCACCATACTCCTGAGTCGAATCCATCGTCGCACGATGTGTGGAAGATGTCGGGTGTACCGGAACCACGATACCGACCTGCGTATGAGCTTCTCGACGGGAATTTGGAGCGCTGTGGGCGTGGACTGTCGGCTGGGGTGCGTGCGGGTCCTTAGATATGACTGGGTAAAAGGATTGACTTACTATAATCGCTGAGCGTCCTCCCGTCTGCCTATCTGTTATCTGATATTATTTACGAGACTCGAGGTTAATTATCATATATCAATAGTTCGCTGATTTGTCATGTCGCAGTGATTTACTACAGCTATGTTCTTCAACATCTTGGCCGACAACTTACAAGTTACGCCTAGTGCCATAACAGGTCGACGCGTTATTTGGACATGTTTTCGATGCCTGATCAGACTGGCAAATCCTTTCAGATCCTTTCATGTTTGAACGCCAGTGTTCTTTCTTTTTTCTTGAACCACTGCATGCGCTGCGCACTGCCCCATAACCGATGTGATCAACGTTTTTGTAGCACGTCAGATGTATGACTGCAAGTGGCCTACTTCTCATGGCCTCACGGGACATTGACCGAAACTTCTGCCATTCAAGTTTAGATTTGCGGACATTAAAAGGACGCCCCCCGAGGCACGCAACCTAGCTGCCGGAGATGCAGAGCGGACAGGGCTTCAAACGTGGCGACTACACCCTGGCCATGCGCTCCATGCTGAGGGGGGAGGTAGTTTCAATGTGCGTCACCCGCGTAATCTTTTTAGACAGCACTGGACCTAGCATCCAGTCTTCATGTACGCTGCCCCTCATTTCAGACGTGTTTCATGGCCGATATCCTACCTCCTCTGGGTTTGAAGGATACCTTGGAGCGAGTCCTGCAAGACGAGCTGTTGCAACTGCCCTTTTTTGACCTCTGACTGGCCGTCCCTCCAGTGACCGCTTTACACCTTCCCCGCCTGAGCCACCTTCGGACATTCCAGATGGACAATGGCCCTGTCAAACTCTCCAGCCCCAATGGAACACGCATCCGCACCTGCACCCATTGGCGAGTCGCCTACGCCAGGGTTCTCCTGCTTTATTGGGCAGGGTGATGTAGTCTGCTCGACAACGACTGAGCATTGTTGTGCAACCAAATTTATTACCGGTATTCATATATACTTTCTGATCTAATCTGGTCCGAGAGCACCTCTGAGCGAACTGAATGGTAAAGTAGTACGTGATACTATGTGCGCCAGCCGCGCAGCCTCCGTACATGGCAGCTGTGTGTCGCCAATACTCTCCGAGTCCTGCAGATGTCTCTCCAGGTGTTGTTGAACGGAATGTGCTAGCTCCTCCCGACATCGCAGTCTACGGCCGAGGAGGTGGGGAAAGGAAAGTTGACCCCGTGGGCTGGTGCCCGTCGCAGCGTATGAGCTCGCCGATTTGGTTGGGGAAGACGGTCGCAAACCATAACCATATCCAGCGCTGCTATAGAAAGGGCTAGAAGGTCGCACACCAGGCGCTGATGCTGTTCGCGGCCAGGACTGCTGGTTTCAAAGACAGCAGTCAGTGTTCGGTGGCACGACCAGGTGGTGGGAGAGTGTGGTCCGACCCGAGGTCCTCAAAGACCGGGAATGTGAAGGAGGTCCAAGCAAAGCTGAGCGACGGAAGGTCTCAGGCGTCGGGTACAGGCATCGTACCAGATGCAGAAAACGCGCCAGAGTTAGGGCACGATGACTCTTCTGTCCTCTCTGTAATTTTGCTGAGGCGTGCATTGAGGTTGCCTAGTGGTGGGGTCTGTGTGGAGTGCAGAGTGAGAGTCGGAAGGGAAACAAAAGATGAGGAGCCTGTGTATCCTGTTTTGGTGTACGTCCCAGTATACGACCTCGACTCAGAGGTATACGACGGACCCGATGTAGAACTGTGCGACCTCTCAGTCAGGGTTTGCTCAGTGTCATCAAATTCGTCCTCGAGATCGTTAAGGGTGGCTTCGACTTCGTCGATGGAGTTGTCGTCGGTGTACGCGTCCGAGTCCGAGTTTGACGAAGGGGATACGGTGATGCGCCTCATCTGATGAGCCGAGCCGCTGTCGTCACCGCGTTGAGAATCTGGAAAGGAGTTGAGTATCAACAGAAACGGTGAAGCTTGAATGTTGCTCACCAGAACGGGAAGTGCATGAGTATATTGACTACCACAGATCCGCAAAATTGCTCGACTTTGAGGGGAACAACGAGTGGGATCAGCACGGGGCACAGACAATCCGCCAGAGTTAGGGCGCGACGTGCGTTGGCGTTGCCTGGAGGTGAGGTCGAGTGCAGAGTGAGAGTCGGGAGGGAAACAAAGATGTATTGCCTTCCAATGTATGTCCCAGTCGCCCCAAAGGTACGTATACGACAGACCCGACGAGGAGCCGTGCAACCACCTAGCCGGCGCGGCGTCGTCCTTGAGACTGTTAAGAGTGGATTTGCCTTTGTCGACGGTCGAGATCCATTGGCGGCCAACGGTCCCCGCACCAAGGCATTCGCTCCCATAAAGACGTCCCCCGCCAACAACATTTCTACGGGCGTGAACCCCACTTCGCCTGCCCTAGTCGCTTCTCCACCAACAGCAGCATCTACCCAAACCGTCCCATCGGCCGATGGTCAACGGCGGAGCAACTCATAAAGGTGGGTCACCTTGTCGAGCTAACAATTCTCATTGGTTTGTAAGTAGTTCAGAACATACCAAGTAGTTAGTCGTCGCACGAACGTAGCATGGGCATTATCCCACTGTATACATGTAAGCCATGAAGTAAAAATGTAATATTAAACTGACCTTGAGGCGTAGGCGCATTGACTTGGAATGGTCAAAAGGTCGCCGGCAACGCTCAGCGTCGGGGAAGGGAGTCTCCTGGGTCCGCACACGCCAGGTGGACCGAGAATGCTCCCAAAATAGCCCATCACCATCGGTGATCTGGAACAATAGCCTTACTTTGGGCCAGTGCTGGCCAGTGGCAAGCCGCAAAGTACAAGGTTGCAGGAACGATCACCGCAAAGCAAAGCTATTGAGATGGTCCCTTGTTGTCCCTCACATGCCCCTCAGGTCTGGTGCAGTATATAAAGGGGCAGTCGTCTATGAATTTGGCAATCATCCAACGACCTGTTACCTTTGGACACCAAGCGGAACTCCATGGCATCTAACAACTTCTTCTGCAATGCTTGTTCTCAAGGGATTCCAGCGGCGAATCCTCGAGTGCATTGCTTGAACTGTCGCGATTACGATCTTTGCGCCAACTGTGCCATTGGAGAGCGATTCACCCATACCCACCTTGCCTCGCACCAGACGCAAGTATTTAAACAGAGCGGAGGCGTATCTTCTAGTCCCGCTCTCTCCTCGTATGCAATCACATTCACCCACACTTCCTCCAATTTTCCTTCAGCGAATCAGTCATCTCAGGTCGCTCCTCCGCCTCTTCTCCCTGCGCGAGGGGCTAGTGGCAGCGTCTCTAGATCAGCTCCTCCACCTCCACCCATGAATCCTTCACCTGCAGGATGGCAGGTCTTTTTCAACTCTGATATGTCGCCTACTGCGACATACATTCACCTCATAAACGACATCTTCTCTTATCTTGATCCCTCGAACACCGGAAACCTCCTTCCGGAGACATTCTCCCGCTTTCTGGACGATATGGGATATCTGCCACATGAAAATGCTTGTACGCCTATCTGTTTCACCCGACCACTCGTTCAAGTTATTAACTGACCCTTTAACCAGGGAAAACTGCTCTTACAGCCACATACAATATGTCCGCACAATCCAACGCGGATAAATCTCTCAAAAACACCTTCGATCTATTTGCGATCGACCACAACCTCCTCCAGCGCGTCCAGGGCCCGCACGCTGATCCCTCGGGGCTCACTTCCGCCTTTAAAAATGTTCTCGGCAGCTTCGCTCCCTCTCTTCAGTCTCCAGCTCCACCCATGCCTGCCCTCACTCGCAAAGGCTTTGTTGACATCACCACGATCGAATTGCTCACCGACCCATCGCGTGAGTGGGCTAACTTCAGCCGTCTCTTGCGCAAGTACGATCTGCCCCGCTACCGTGGATGGGGCGACCTCCCACGCAGTGTGATCCCAGCTCTTCCAGATCCGGCCATGCTGAACAGGGTGGCGAGTGTCACGGCATTTGCGCAGCAGAAGGCGTCGAACGAGCTTGATGCCGCACGTGTACAGGCTCAGTTCCAGAAGAGGGCGAATCAAGCGGCGATTGAGCTTGTCAGTGACACTAGGTATGAGTACAAATACTACTAGTCGATACCTTTTTTCCCGCAGCGTCGAGATCTTTATATATTCAATCAATGGGTCTTGTGAATAATAAAGGAACTGGAGACTGGTAGGGCAGGATTGAAGAAGTTCAAGTGTTCATGAAAATCATTCGTCAACGTGTTGTGCTTCAGACTCAAAGGTACCACTACGAGGCGCCATAGAATTAACTTGAATGCTACTTCTAGGCATGCTGGAGAACATCACGACCACAAGCAAGGTGATGATGTAGAAGTAGGCTCAAACGACGACAAGGGCTTTAGCATCTGCTCGCCATTTTATGTTTCTTGATTTGAACTCACTAATTAAAAATCAGTCCCCCTAGGGCCCGATGACTGTAATATACATATAAGAAATCAGGTCGTTCACAATGTGGTTTGGGTAAGACTTCGGATACTCGGCGAATTGTGAACGGGCCGGGTAGGGTGCTCTCTGCTCATATCCCTCGCACAGTCGAGCAGTGGTACAATATATCTCCACAATGACAAGCGTCCATCCACTCCAGAAGAAGAGCCAAATGTGAATTCGATTTCACCTCGTATGTAATGACTAGCAAGGCTCAGCGCCTCACGGCGCTCAGTAGGCAAGTCATGAATTGCGAGCGAAGATCTCATCAAGGAGTCAGGTCAAGTTTCCAAATATCGAGGTATATTTCGGGAAGGCCGAGTCGCAGTGCGACTAGTATCATGAGTGGTCATTTTCGATAGGATAGGATAGGGTTACTCAGTGTTGTCGAAAGCACCAGAGTGACTCGTGAGTCGTGACGGCGGTTGGCTCTGGGGTAAACCGCGCCTAGGTTTCTCGATCTGTAGGCTGCCAGTAGTATATAAGTACTTTTCATACTATGTCGGCAGGCTGTGCTGAGTGGGATGGAGTCGCGGCGGCGGGCCAAACTTGTCGGCATGTGGCTGTGATGGTTGTTGGATGGTCGGTCACACAGTGACCCTTCACGACCAACGGGCCAGCCATTTCCCCACCATTCCTCGCAGCAACAGCGTTTTCAAGGCATCGCCTGCCCAATTTTCGGCCACCCGTCGAGCTCCGAAACCGCCTTTTGACCTTTGCTCCAAGCATGGCACCTCCAAAGGATGGAAAGGACGGGAAACCTGCCTCGAGGGCACAGGTGGTGCGTGTATATGTAGTTGCGCGGTGTACAGAGATTGTTAACGGCTTTAAAGACAGGAGTAGTCGTCTTCTATCTCGTTGCGGCGCTCTCGGTGAGTTCCTGTTTGATGTGACCTTCACTGAGTTTTCTCCTGGTTTCTGACCAATTTCGTTAGATGGTCATGGCGTATGTCTGGTCATTCTTATCCTCTACAGTGCCTAACGCATTCCATGCAGAAACAAATGGGTGCTCAACACGACAGAATCACCGTTGTTTTTTCTCTGGACGCAGCTTCTCATTGCAGTGTTGCTATTCGTCGCTTCTGACGCAATGCGACTACTCCCCGATAGAATATCATTTAACCCGCAAGTCTGCAGGGGTCTCATCCCGATGGTTGGTTTGAACGTAGTCGGCCTTAGGTATGCTATCTTTTCCATGCCACGAATGCTAGCGTAGTCTGACGCAGAACCCAGCTTCAGCAACTATACCCTCAAATACGTTGATGCGTCGTTCTACCAAGTCGCGCGCGGTCTCGTTCTCCCTTTCACCGTCGCCACCTCATTCGTCGTCCTCCACTCACGCCCCTCCCTGCGAATCTTCATTGCCTGTGCCACTGTTACCGCTGGTTTCTTCATTGGAGTTTTCCTCGATGGCACACCCGTTTCTCTTGTCGGAATTAGCTTCGGCGTCGCGAGCTCCGCTATCACTGCCATGCACTCCGTTGTCATCAAACAGAGTCTCAACGTAGTCGATGGCAGTGCACTGCTCCTCTCGTGGTACACAAATCTCCTGAGCGCTATTGTCCTCCTTCCCCTCTGCTTCCTCTTCGGTGAGGGTGGTGCTATTTTCGAACTTTTGTTCGGTGGTGCCGTGGCGACTAGTGGTATGAGCCCTTTAACAACGTTTTTCTGGGGTTCTCTGATTACTGTACGTGCAAATAACATTGGAGGGAACACACGAATCAATCCTCTCTTCCATAATAGGGTGCCCTCGGTTTCCTCATGAGCATTGCAAGCTTGCTCTCGATCAAGGTCACCTCGCCCATCACGCACATGGTCTCCTCCGCCGTGCGCGGTGTCGCCGCCTCCCTCCTCGGAATGTGGCTCTTCCACGATATCATCACGACGTACGCTTTTCTCTTCATCTTTCATCTGCGCTTTGACTCCTGACGCGCAAACCAATTACGTAGCGGACGTGCCTCCTCAATCGCCGTCATTCTTTTCGGCTCATTCTACTATACATGGGTCAAACACCAAGAGACGCAAAAGCCCGCATTGTCAGGCGGTTACGAGCGCGTGAAAATGGAGGACGTCGAGGCCGGCAAGGAGTACAAGCCCAAATAAATTCCATTGGTATAATCCGGGATGACTTCTCTAGACTACACCTCAGGCGCTCCCCTCAGCGTCATGATTTTCCACAGTATACATACCCCGTGCCTACTTACGGGCAACATCCAAAGCGTCCTCGACGTAATCCTATCTCTATTACTGTGATCAGTTGTCCAAGAAGCAGCCCCATTACATAGCTTACTTAGATGGGACGTGAAATTTCTCAACGTGCATCTGTAATATGCATATCCTTGGCCATAGATTTGCCATAATATTGATCAGTGGACGAAGAACAATTTCTGAACCATACGGTTTCCAGCACGCGGTGGCGATAATTTCGGCTTCCCTTTTGATTACCGACGCGACGCGTTTCTCCCACCGTCTTGCTCCAGCCTCCCACCCGTCCCTAAGAGCGAGTTGAGCCAACTTGAGGAGTAGTCCCCTTTCCCTTGACCTCAACATGTCCGACGACGAAGGGAGAGGCTCATTGCCATCACCTCCTGCTATTCAAGATGCTTGTGAGTCCTAGGTAACTTCGATGACTATTTCAACTGACCAGTAAGTTTCAAGCTGCCGACGACACGATCAAGATACTGCTGGCCACTGACAACCACATAGGCTATAACGAGCGAGATTCCATTCGAGGACAGGATTCTATCGACACATTCCGTGAGATCCTCCAGTTGGCCAAGAAACACGATGTTCGTGATTGGGTTGTGCAACACACGTTGTCTGTTTTCGCTCACTTCCATGCCCAGGTTGATTTTATTCTGCTTGCGGGCGACTTGTTCCACGAGAACAAACCATCAAGAGATTGCTTATACCGGACAATGGCCCTGCTGCGCGAATATACGATGGGAGACAAGCCTGTGGAGTTGGAACTTTTGAGTGATCCTAACGAGGGCAAAGCGGATGATTTTTCGTGCGTACCAGCCTCTTCTTATAGCCTACGCCTTCACAACGATTCCTGTCAGTTTCCCAGCCATAAACTACGAAGACCCCAATTTCAATGTTGGAATACCTGTGTTCTCCATCCACGGAAATCACGACGATCCTCAGGGCGCTGGCTCCGTGCGCCCTTTCACTCAATCACAGAACCTCACTAGAACTGACGTACACAAATATGACCTCAGGAAGGAGCCCTCTGTGCACTTGATGTTCTATCCGTCTCCGGCCTCATGAACTACATGGGCAAGATTGATCTCCCCATGTCCGATGCCGACGCGTCCAATACCGGCATCGCCGTGCGTCCCGTCCTCCTTCGGAAGGGCACAACGTATCTCGGCATGTACGGTATCGGAAACGTCAAGGACCAACGCATGCACTTTGAGCTTCGGAGCAATCGTGTGCGGATGTTTATGCCCAGGGACAAGGAGAACTGGTTCAATATTTTGTTATTGCACCAGAATCGGTATGTCCCTTCTCTATTTCACTGTGTCTATTGATATGACCTGTGTGATGTAAATAAGAGTGAAGCATGGCCCTCAGGAGTCGGTTCCGGAAGGCATGTTCGACGACAGCATTGACCTCGTCATCTGGGGGCATGAGCACGACTGCAGGATCTTGCCCGAACCCGTTGCTGGAAAGAATTACTATATCTCCCAGCCGGGCTCGTCAGTGGCCACATCACTTGCTGACGGAGAGGCGATCGAAAAGTATCCAGTTTATATATACAGATAAACGTTCGCTGACAATAACAACAGGCACGTCGCATTGCTGCAAATCCAAGGCAAAGAGTTCCAAATGACGCCATTGCCGCTGCGGACAGTGCGCCCGTTCGTCATCGAGGAAGTTGTGCTGAGCGAGGTCGCGGACGAGGAGGGTCTCAATATCAGCGACCAAATGGAGATCTCCAAATATCTCAAAGGAAAGGTGGGTTCTCACCTTTCTATAAGATGCGGGCTGTGCAGAACTGTTTGAAGGTAAACGCTCTGATAGAGAAGGCAAATGTACTCTGGGACGAGCGGAATGCAAGGGCGGTGGAGGAGGGCGAGAAGGAACTTCCAAGAATGCTCCCTCTTGTACGGCTAAAGGTGCATTTAGGTTCCCTTGCTTCTCCTCCGTTCATACTCACTCAATGCTCTTCCGGACTCCATAGGTTGACACAACTGGCGTCACGGAGACCTCTAACCCGATCCGTTTCGGTCAAGAGTTCCAAGGCCGTATCGCAAACCCGCGCGACGTGCTCGTCTTCCACCGATCCAAGCGGCAAGCCAAGAGCAGGGCAGGAAAGGTGGCGATCGACGAGCCCGAGCTCAGCATCGACGACCCGAACCTTAGTATATCGGAGAAACTTGCGAAGGTGCGCGTGGCGACGCTCGTCAACGAGTATCTGTCTGCACAAGAGTTGCAACTGCTTGGGGAGGCGGGTATGTCGGACGCGATTCAGATGTTTGTAGAGAAAGACGATGTGCATGCTATTCAGACGTATGTGTCTTTTCGTCCGATGGGGGTGACACTGATGCATGGCCGTTGGTAGGCATGTAGCGAAGTCGCTGAAGGCATTAATGACCAATGTGCAAGGGAACGAAGATGTGGACGAGGAGGAAGTTGAGGATATGGTGAGTCTTCGTCCCCAATCCCCGCCAGAGCACCCTTTTCTCATTCTCACTTTCCCCACCTTCATTCCAGCTTGTCAAAGCCAAAGAGCAACACGAGAAGGAGTACTTCGCCAAGGCGAAGGAAAAGGCCAATGCGAAGGTGGAATCTGGTTCTATCCCCTTCCACGCTGACGGCTGATGATTGCGCTCGGATATAGAGCAAAGGCAAGGGCAAAGCTAAAGCCGACAGCGAGCAATCAGAGGACTCCATGATGGACGTCGACGCTGGGATCGGCGGTGGGTCTGACTTCGATGAAGAGTCAGACCCGCCACCGCTGCCACCCAAGAGGCGTGGGGTTGCGGCCACGAAAGCACCGGCGAAGAAGGCGCCAGCAAAGAAAGCCCCTGCGAAAGGGCGGGGAAAGAAGGCTGCCATTCCAGTTCGTGTTTGGTGCTAATCTTCTACCAATGCTCAGCACTCACCGTGGGTCACCTACAGAGCGATGACGATGCGGATGAGATAATAGATCTGGATGAGGAGGAGGAGGAAGAAGAAGAAATGCCAAAAGCTGCAAAGAGGACTAATAGGGCTGCTGTCCTAAGGTGTGCCCATAACTTCATGTTTTATTACTGTGGGGCTCATATTTGGATGGCAGTCAACCCGCGGCAAAGAAGAAGCCGCCCGCAAAGAAGAAGACTGCTGCTGCTGCACCAAAACAGTCACAACTCACTTTCGCGCCAGCAGCGAGTGGGCGGTCGTCGAGGGCTGCGGCGACGAAGGCGCGGGGAAAGATGGTTGTAAGTCGATTGCTTCGAAGGGATGTCATTTGTTCGTGCTGACGATGTTGGGCCGTTCTGCAGGTAAGCGATGATGAGAGCGATTAGCACATCACGCTTGTCGGTGCATTTACTATCACGACGGAATTCCAGTACCCTATTGCTATCATATATAAATGAGTGAGGGGTGATGTCCACATCGGCCGCTTAGCCTCATCTCTGATTTTGGTCATGAACTATTCTCAGTAACACGCCACACTTTTTGATGTCAACAAACGGTTATGAGTCGACTCCCAAATAGCCGTTGAGTTGGTAGAAAACTCCCACTGATTGGCTAGTGTTGCCCGTGCTTTCTGTACTAGCTCCTCTCCGCTGGGTTTAATAAACAAACCGGGTATTGAGAACCATAGAAGTCAATGAGCACAATTATAAGGATACAGGGAAAGATTTGGAAAAGATTGTGCCCGTGAAAAGGAAGTGTGGAACTGCTCTAGTAGTAGAAAGGTGGCGCGGGGCGGGATATGACAATATTGATTGTTGCGTTAGTCTCGTACTACTACCCAGACGTTACAGATAAGGCAATAGACGGATGGGAATTTTCATCGGCCCGTCATGCGCTGTAACACTCGTCATTCGGAGGTTCCGCCAACGGATGATTTTTCACGAATGAGACTAGTTGCTCGCGTGTTACGTTACGTAAGTAACTCAGGTACAAGGGTAGGTTATACCTCGTCGACTGAAGAGCGATAATACAGTAAAGAGACGAAACTACATGAGGAAACGTAGGAGACAGAGGCCATATATATGTGAAAAGGCCATGAATAGGTAAATGGAAGCAGAGTCCAAGATGTAAGTGAAATGTTGATGGTCCGATGTTACTCAGAGTCAGTAAGTTAAACTTACAGTCTTACTGTGACTGGTTCAATCAATCCACGTGACGAGACTTCCAAATGAGTAATGCTAATCATACTAAATTAGTAATTACTAATGTAACTAATCCCACTCGTCGTCTTCTTCTTCCCCTCCCAGCTCTTCCATGTCTGGACTCAATAAAATCACAATTGAAAGGAATCAAAAGATCCTTTTGGAGCTTGCAACAAAACCTGGCAATGGTGCGCTCATCTCTGTCTGCGTAATAATCGACGACATTAAACAGTTTCGAGCTCTTTTAGATATATGTGCCGATTGTAAGGCGCGAAATCCGCGTTGGGCATCTCATAGCCTGGGGATTTTTCTATGGTACGCTTTTATTTATTCCCTGGGCGAGATGGCTCATCGGCATGTTGTATATTCAGCGTGAATTGTGCCAGCATTCATCGGAAGATTGGGACACATATCACCAAGGTGTACGTGTTTCGCGGTTCAGAATGCGACAACAAACTCAGTGCCTCGCAGGAAGAGCCTTACAATGGATACCTGGACGAAAGAACAGATCGAGGTGTGGAAAGCAGTTGACCGTGGTGCGTTGCTCGTCCTAACTTCTCGCAGATCATGAGATCCATGGGAAATGCCAACTCCAACGCGATATTTAACCCAAACGAAACGCGGAACCCTCCACCGCCAAACCTGATGGATGCAGAGAGAGACAGTGAACTTGAGCAGTACATCCGATGTGAGTCACCAAGTCGTCATACACCGAAACGCTATTCAACCCACTACAAGCAAAGTACGAATTTAAGCGTTTCCTAGACAAATCCGCTTTGGTATCTTCCAAGCTCGGTCCTTCTAGATCTGCATCATCTGTGGCTTCAAGCGGAAGCTCTCAGTCGGTGTCAACACCCCTTATCTCTACCCCACTCAAGCCTCCACCCGCACACCAGCGCCCTTCCACAGTCACCGCACCTATTGCCGCTCCCACTCGTTCAATATCACAGCCCTTGACGAGGCCTTTGGGATCCGTGTCACAACCGCCAGCAAAACCGCCAGCACAAGCAAGTTCGCCCAATGGGGTCTGGGCAGACCTAGTCTCTCTCCAGACCCCCTCAACCAGCTCCTCCCTTCCCCTCCAGTTCCAAATACCATCCACGACAACGATGCCCAACGTGCAGCAGAGCACGTTTCCCGGGAGCACGAGCTCATACCAGACCGCGATGGGCTCCGGCGTCAATCCGTTCCAACAGCAATACGTGCCCATGAATCCCTTTGCCCAACAACAATATTCCGCATCGGTTCAGTCCTCAGCGTTCGCTGCCGCCGGCCCGTTCACGCCGTCGCTCGGCTTCATCAATCAGCCCCAGCAGCAGTACTTTGCTAATGAGCCACAAATGCAATCGCCCATGTCGGCGCCGGGGACTCACGCGCAGAACAACTTCTTCCACCCGCAACCACAGCAGGGTGCACCGACGGCCGGTCAGGCTCTGTTTGCGTCAGGCAACGCGCAAGGTGGCAGCTTCATGTCCGGGTCCGCATCGCAAGGACAGTTTCTCTCGTCAAGTCCTGCTCAACAGTTTCCGTCGCACAGTCCGCAACTCTTGACGCAGACGACGCCCCAACCCCAGATGCAGTTGTTGTCGACGACTCCGCAACCGCAGATGGCGAGGATGTCAACCACCCCGCAGCTCCAAATGCAGATGGGGGCGATGGGCCAGCCCAGTGGTGGCCAGTTCATGTCATCAAGTCCGGGGTTGGGCATGGGGATGGTGGGGGGCTTGCAGCAGGGACAATTCATGTCCACGACGCCGCAACCCCAGATGCAGATGCAGCAGCAGGGCTATTTCGGTGCCCAGCCGCAGGGTCAGTTCGGCAGCTTCTCAGGCCAACCATTTTCTGCTGGTGGGTTTACTGGTGCGCAACAATGGGGCGCGATGTAAGCCGATGGAAGCTCTCTTTTTCTTTTCTTCTCTGTTTTGGGAACTTTTGACATGGACTGCACAACATTTTTTCTCCTCATGCGCTGTCCTGCGTCCTGTCATCTAATCTAACCTTTGGAGCGGTCTGCGTCCCGCCGCCCTTTCAACTTTGACACTGTATTCGGCATGTGGTCCATTTAGAGCTTATTTATCCAGGCGCACTACATAGAGGTGAAATCGGACAAAGGACATTGTCGATCTGGCAAGGCGCTAAAGCGGCCAACAAAGGCGACGGATCAAAAAAATGTGGCCCGACAAAGCCAGATTGTGGCAAAGCTGCGATTGTGGCCAAAGCCGAAAGCAAATGGAAGAGTATATAAAATCGAGCCACCGCTCGATATGCGATAGAATCAACGACCCAACAGACTCCCCCACCAAGCAAAGGACGAACCGCCTACTATGCTGACAAGAAGTAAAGCTAGAGCTCTCGCTGCGGAAAGATCCATGGCCGTTGGCGCCCCATCGGTCACGGGGCACGGTACCCACACCAGGTGGAAGTATCCCTACGCCTTACCATCCAAACCAATCCCCACATCGGACTCACTATTCTGCGGCTCGCTCTCATCACTCTCCAGCGACTCATCATTATCCTCCATTCCGTCAGACGCATACTTCCACGCCGCCGCACCAGTACTCCCCATCCCTGAAACTCCTCGTCGTACAATCCGGCCACCAGTCACACCCCCACGCCTTGCGCCCAAGAGGCGGCTGCAGCGCAGTCCCGGCAGGTGTCGCTGGGTCCAGGAGAACGGATATACGCGCGTCATTCTGGTTGAAGATTCGTTCACGCCCGAGGCAATCAACATGCGGGAGAGTATCATGCAGATCCAGCTCAACAAGATCGCAGACCGCGAGATGGAGGCGCTGATGCGGCAGCGGAATCTCCTTCGCCACGTCCAGGAACAGTGGGACTCAGAGGAAATGGAGTGCGAGAGTGAGCGGTCTCCGGAGGGCTCGTACGATGGATCCAGCGAGGAGTATTCGGACATGGAGGACGAGGACGCGGATGCGGACGATTTTCAGGGGGGATTTGGCGCGCCATACCTCCGAGGAGACACGGTGGCTGCAGACGAAGCAGCAGATACCGTCGCACCTTTGCCTGGCCCTTCGAGACAGGTTCGAAGATTGGGCCCTACGGGCACAGAGCTTATCGACCCCGAGTCTTTCACGAGCTTCAACGCGGGCTCGAACGCCGTCTATCCCGATGCCTGGAGCAGAGCACTGCGAGGACAACCTACAGAAGAATTTTTCAACTAGATGGCAGTTGGCGAGACCACCCCCACATGCCTCAGGCTCCCGTGTCTATTACTAGTATGCCCAGATTCCACTTTTACATACCCATTACGACCACGATCTTTGACGCTAAGCCCTTATGATTTTCATGCTTGGACTTTGCCCGGTGTACAGCGTTCCTCCATGTATCTGTTCAGATTTCGTTTATCTTACATACCTCATCGTGAACATCCTGAAACTCACCTGATGTTATGCACAAAAACGGAAAACATTCAAGCTTCAGCGCTCAGCTTGAAGCTTGATTAAATAACCAAGAGTTGGTCTTGGCCCTGGGTTAGTTGGTCTTGGAAATGTTACATGATCCGGCATGATCTACACCGCCATGTGGGGTCGCCAATTTGACCTCAACTGCCATGACAACTTGTCATCTGATAACTATCAATCCCGTAGTAACAATGTTTCTTCAACGAGCTTCCTTAATTATACCCTCAGCTTCAACCATACCCACTGTTTATTGATCATGCGAGGTAAGTGGATCCACGACTGAAATGCCGTCCAATCCTCTCAAAATTCAACCCGCAATACAGCGACGAGGGGCCTCTTCTTCTTCGCATCGATTGTAGCCAGTCTGAGCGAAACGCTGGCCGGTATGCTCTGTTGAAATGGTACTGAGGGGAAAGAAAACTGATTCACAGTCAACCCAGTCGCCGATTCCACGTTCCTTAACCTTCATGCCGATACGACCTCAAGCGTTGTTTCCAAACGCCATTTATCTCTGACTTCAAATCACGACCATGGACTCCGAAAGCGCCAGGTGACCGACTTTGGCAGCCTATCGGCCGCGTTTCGAGTGGCCACTTGGATCTGGACCGCAGAAGCTACCCCGCCACAATTCAATGTGCCTCCAGGTGATCGCTTCTTTCGCAGGACGTACGTCCCCCCTCCAGGGAGGACAGCTGTCTTGGCAGAAGTACTTATTACTGTCGATAATGGCTTCACTCTTTTTGTCAATGGTGCCATGGTCGGCCAGTCTCCGACCGACGACGCCGACGCTTGGAAGAGGGCCCAGGGCTATAGAATGGCGCTCAATCCTGGCCCGGTCGTGTTCGCCGTTCGTGCGACCAATCTGCCTAATCCTGGTGGCGCTACCAATTCTGCTGCCCTCCTTGCGTCCATCCGCATCACGCACTCCGATAACACGCAGATTCTCATGATATCGGACAGGACATGGCGCTCGAATATCCTGCCCATCGCAGGATTCGAGCTTCCCACCACAGACGACTCCAGATGGGTCGACGCCAATCCCCTCGGTCGCTTCGGTGTCGCGCCTTGGGAATTGTTTGTGTCCCTACCCCCCGTACTCGCCACCGCAACGCTCCCTGCAGAAGAGACTACCCCCACATCCGAGATTGCTACGAGCACAACTTCCGAGGCCGAGACTTCCACCACGTCCGAAACGACGAGCGAAACACCCACTCCCACCCCCGAGCCAACATCCACGCCGACACCCACGCCGACGCCCGCCTCGTCATCTACCGTAACCGTTACTCAAACAATTCAGCAGGAGGAGGCAACTGCCCCGTCAGCCACAGGTGACAAGGAGAAGACAAGCGCATCGTCCAACCAGCCCGTGCTCATCGGTGCCATCCTTGGCGGCATGGTTGGCGGTCTCCTCCTCTTTCTCCTTGTTCTCGTCTTCTGGAGGCGCCAAAAGCGCAAGGTCGAAGCCGCCGCGGACATGGACACCTGGGCACCTGCACCGCACGCACTGTCCGGTGTTGAAGCGCCTATGTCCCAGACCACCACCAACGGCGGTGGCTACGGCGCAACCTCGGCCTCCCCCGCTCAGCAGTGGTCCCAGCAGCAATCGTATAGTGGCGAATCCCAATATGGTAATCCACAGCCACCGTATCGATATCCGCCGCCGTCCGTGCTCGCCACTGGAGGCACCACTGACCCTTATCAGACACGGTATAATGGTGGTGGTGGTGGCGCTGATTACCAGCTACAGTACGGTGGGGACCACAGCGGTGGGGCATATGGCAGCACCTCGCAGCTCGTACCAAGTAGAGATGTGCCGCCGGCTTTGGCACCTGGGGGTGGGCAAGGATATTACTCCGGAAACGTAGGAGCCGGAGCGGGTCACGTCCAGACGTACGAGCAGAAGTATTATTAGTTTAGCGGTGGCCCGCCCTGCTTTGGCTTGGTGGTGGGGATGCATACGTCACACGCATAGTTAATGCTCGACGACAGTTTACTGTGAGTTGGCTAGTCCGCCGGAATAGTCCTTGACCTACTTACCGAATATTTTCCGAGGCTGAGATACGCCACAGTTAGCATGACTTGACGCCACATCTAGTCGGTGACACATGCAACAGTCCGATCTATGTACCCACCCAGGGCCCTGCATCAGTATGACACAAAGAATTGGCCAGGTTCATCTCACGTAGTGAGTATTATGTGGTCGTGATCTACCGGAGAGCGATGGTGTATCTTGTCTTCTTGTACCACCAAATTATTTTGATATCACAGTTAATTTGACTTGCTACGAGTAATTTCATGAAGGGTGTAATGAAATTTGGTTGGAGAATGAAGCAAATTTTATATCAAGTTCGTCACTACTTGCCGGTCAGATTCTTCTGACACGGCATTGTACCAAAAAAATGATCGGCGGTCAACGTTTTCCGGAGCAAGTATGTCCAAGATGGGCATCGTGCATTCCCCCTCTCAAAAGGCCGTGGCTGCATTCGATTCGGAAGACAGAAGGCAGGTTAAACCGTCGGAAGCGCAGCGATGAGCAACGTATCAGAACGCATCGAATTCAAAACAAGACTTGTATAGATAACTCGCAGCAGCGATGGGGTGAGAGTCGATCGGCGCATGTAATTGAACCTGGCTTTTCTAGATTCCGCATCGAGAGGTTCCAAATGCGTCGCTGCGGGTGTAGAATGCGTCAAGCCGTCGAAGCCCGACATTCTGGAGTTGTTTTTGCAGCAGAAACGAGAACGTCCGCAGCAGACCCGCAGCAGTAGAGAGTTGTAGTACGTACTACGTGGCATGTACATACCTCAGTCGTCGATGGGACCCATTGAGGGCGGGCCAATTTTGACCTCGCGTCTACAAAGGCTGACTGCGTGCGCATTCCAGGAGCCATGAATCCCTCGCTCACCGTCGACAACACGGCAGTGGGAAAGGTGTGCACATCCGAAATCCGACGTTTCCACGAATAGATTGAAATCGATTGATTGAATATAATTTGAATGAACCATGTCTTCGCACATGGCTGTCGAGAGTGTCCCTAGTGTGTCCTCGTCTGAAAATTACTTGGAAAGCTTTGCGAACTATCCATTTACTTCAGATGAAACATACCAGGTGCGCAAAAGCTTCTTGCAACCTTGAGAAAGTGTCTGACGCTTTTGATCTCGTCAAGCAAGGTCTAGCGAGCCTAATTGCCGGAGGAGCATTAGAGGGTAATCCGACGCCAGAAGTGAAGGATGAGATACTTCGTCGAATGCGAGTATTCTACTTCAATCGGTGAGTGCACCTACACTTTGGAGAAAACAAATGGGAAGCTGACCTCCGAGATAGCGTAACCGGAAACAATATATCTATGGAGGAGGCTCGCGAGTACGAACTCTCTCTCACAGGGACGCATCAAGATGCATCTTCTGCTCAGAGTTCGACAGAACCAAAAGACAGCGCCGACGAAACGCGCGTTCTCACTTTCGCTGAGCTCCAGGAGTTGATCGAGTGGGGGAGGGTAGATCAGATTCCGAACAACAAGGTCATACCTGAACGACTCAACGTGAGTTCTCTTTTGACAATTCCAGTTGGCGAGCTTGCATACATATGTATCCAGGATGCTCCTCCCAGCGAGTCCATCGCTGCCGCGAGGAAGAAACCTTGGGAGCTAGCAGCGGAGTCAACGGTAAATTGAAAGACCGTTTAATTAAAAGATTATCACTTCGCATTCTGCTTTCCCAGCGGGCTTTGTTGCAATGGACATGTCGGCTGGCGTTGTGGCCATGCATTGTTGACACTGACAGCTGAAAATAACGATCATACATACAGTCGCAACTCGTGATAGCTTTAAACAACAGTATGAGCTACATAACGGAGAGGAAGGAAAGCTTGCAAATACAGCAGGCGGTATGCGGAAAACAGAGGTGGGATGGAGGGAGATGCGAAGCACACCATCGTACAAAACAGCGACGGTGAAATAGGAAAGAAAGCCAGATTCACTTCTGCCAGCAATAGGCTTCACTCGAAGGTGATCACCATCATGCGCGATCGCGCCTCGTGAAAACCACGTTTATGCTCGTTCTCTATTCTTGCCTGAGCCCTTGGCAGCCTCGGCGAAGCTCAGTGGCAATAAGAGGACGGGAGGCTTCAATAGAGGGGCTGAAGAGAAGAAAACCCGGAAGCAACTCCGTAGGTCATAGGCCGCACAATATGTATACAGAACAATAATCGCTGGTGGTCTTAGCCAGCGTTACCCCATAGTTGAGAGGGAGGCTGTGCGAACTGCTGCTGCGCCAGGCGCGGGTTTTGAAGAGAAGGGTGGTGGTATCCAGGTCCAGGGGCTGGAACGGGGGCACTTTGATAATACATCCCGGATTCTGCGTTCAACGGCACCTGAGGGCTTCCGAGATAAGACGGGTTATGCAGACCAAGTGCATCGGGGCGATGAATTGACTGTTGATTGGTGGCGTGAGTGGGATACGAGAACGGGTCATGGGAGCTATATTGTTGGCTGGCGTAAGGCGAAGATGGGCCCATAGATGTAGATGACAGAGATGTTACTCGCTGGTGAGTGCTGTGCGTGATAGCTTGATGAGAATAAGGAGATTGCAGAGCCCCGGTGGCCTGATGTTCGGCGCCCGTTGAAGTCGAACCAACAGGATACGACCATATCGATTGGGCAGCGTCAAGCGGTGAAGAAACTGGAGTCTGCTTCGCCTGGTAAGTCTGATTAGGCTGCCTGCTGAATTTCCGAGAGCTTTCTTCATGCATCGCGTTGTGATGTGCTGTGGACCAAATGTTGTGGCTTCGACGATGGGAAAGGTCCGCGCCAAAGAGCAAAGCTGGCTGTGGTGCGGAGGACTCCAAATGGCTCTGGGTGGCTCGGCCACTGAGGACGTCGTTGAGAAGATCTTGCGCGGTCGTAGATGCGGCGGCTGCCGTGGCCGCCGATGCGAGGAATGGAGACATCGCCTTCGAGTGCGTGGGCGAATGCTTTACAGGGCTCTTTAGAGGTTTCGAATGTGTCACCGGGGTCGCATGGGTCGTTGGTGACGGTAGGCCTGAATTGATGACAGGGGAAACTGTGCCCCTAGAGTGTGTTCCTTAGCGGAGGAAAATGAAAAGCGGTTTAAATCATACCTCGGATCCCACACGATTTCATCCCCTTCATCATCACCGTCCGGAGATGCGTGTAAGAACTGAAATGCATCGCGGAGAACATCGTCGTCAGTACGCGAGGTGATCTCAGTCATGTTGTCGTCATCTTGGTTCAAACGGCTCTGTCTCGTGTCTCGAATGGAGGCAAGGAGGTGATCTTGACCACCGGACTCAGCGGCGTCTGTGCGTCCAACCTGCTGCGGTTCAACCAACTCGCGGTTGAAAGTGTAATGATTCACTGCGAAGACTGTGATGGGCGAATTCTGGAGAATCGACTGCGATTAGATTCCCTATATCCAAGAAAGCAGGAAGAATTGACCTGGAGCTTGGCGATTCCTTTAGCATCCTCGATGAGGTCTGCGATCCTCATCAGCTGCCAATCGTTGGGATGTGCCTCTTCCGCAAGGACTCCTGATGTGTTGCGTCCCTCTACAGGACTGACGCTATCCATCATGTTTTTTAGAGGCAAAAATCCTCTCATTTCGATATCCTCCTCCAGTGGCGCAGTGAGCGGTGGTATTTTATACAGGTTGAAGGTTCGCGACAGGTCAGAGGCGAACCGCGAATAAGACTCCCAGAACTCGATAGTCCGCCTCGACGTCCGGCTAAACTGATATTTGGGGTTCCGGACAACCTCCACACCCTCGAGGCGCTTTGTCTGTTGGTAGGCGGCGAATTCGTGGTCGAGGGTCAGGTACTTGAAGTTCGCCTTCAGCCACTTGCTCGCGATCCGGAGGGCGGGTAGGCTTCGTCGGAAGGTGGCGGTAATGCGTTGAGCGAGATCATCCCCGGGTGCATCCCTGGGTGGCGGGACCCTCAACTCCTCCGTGCCAACTTCCAGAAGGCCCCGGTGAAGGTCAAGCAAATGCTCTAAAATATGCCACTCAATAATAACCGATGTGCCTTCAGGAGGAGGAGGCACTTCTGGTCGCCGGTTCTGA
Source organism: Asterophora parasitica (assembly GCA_018282005.1). NCBI lineage: Eukaryota > Fungi > Basidiomycota > Agaricomycetes > Agaricales > Lyophyllaceae > Asterophora > Asterophora parasitica. The sequence goes on from JABCKV010000086.1 coordinate 30,768, forward strand.
GTCACATTTGGTAGCGTGCGGACCATGCGGTGTTTCCACAACGCGCCCTGTGAGAGGACGACGGAATTTGATATCATGTCGATGGGAAGGTATCGTTGTGAGAGAAGCGTGGTGAAAGCGTCATGTACGACCTTGTTGTGCCGCCGAGACAGCGCATCCATTCTGCATCGGCCATTAACGGAACGAAAGGGAATGCACGACACAAATACACACTTTTTGAGCCCTTTCTCCATTCCAACCTTCCAAAGGGAGTGAAGGACAACAATATTCTCCCTAAATGTCTCCACTTGCACTCTGGGCGGCAGAGCGTCCTGTCTGTCCCGCTCCCTCCGCGATCGCGTTTTCCATGCCTCGAGGGCTTTCCCCAGTACAGACCCGAGGTTCTCAGATGCAGTATCATACGGAGTGCGTACACAGAGGGCACGGTAGTAATGCGTGAGAGATGTGAACGAGTCCTTGCGGTAGGTGGCGATGATCGCCAGCTGGTGAGATGGATTTCCGTCGCCTGGGACCAACAGCCTCGCTTGCTGATAACACTGCTCCGCCTTCTCGTAGTTTCGTGGACGCGGGGCAGGCTCCTCAGACGAGTGCCCTCCTCGGCGGTTGCGACTCCTCCTCGAAAACCCGGTGTCTTCTTGGCCAGCCTTGGGTCTGCCACCGGCCTCGTTGTAAAGTTCACGGTACCGCGCGATGTCTCCGAGGCATACCAGGGCCTTGCTGAGAATGGCAAGCCACAAGGCCTTTTCGTCGGCGTTGGTAGGCCGGAAAGGCGTCGATGCTTCCTCAGGTGGGAATTGGAAGTGGTTGCGACCATTCGGCGGGACTCCTCCATCTGACCCCTCCACCACCGCTTCCTCCGCCTCAGTGACGATTCCAAGGGCGACAAGGGCCGGGGCCGCTTCATCAAGGGCAAAAGATCGCCGCAAGCGAACCACGACCTGGCTCCAGAACTTTTCTTCGTCAGCCAGGAACTGGCGAAACCGTTGAAGGATTTTTCGGTGCTCGACGATAGGGACATTGTTCGGACGCTGGGCCGGTTGTTGTTGTTGCCGCAGTTTGCTTTGAATTATGCGATCGAGGTTGAGAATCCGCTGTTTGTACGATGCGATGAAGGCGTAGGATGTCTGCATCCAAAGGTGGTTCTCGACATCCTTCGACTCCTTTGCGTACGGGTGAACCAAGAGTAGGCTCAAGTATCGCCTCCGAAGACTTTGGGAGATCAGCGTCAGCGACTGGCAGACATTGAGTGCCACACTCACTTCTTCCGCTGGAAATCCACTTCCTTGTCGAATGGTTCTCTATTCTTCAGTAGTTCCTTCAAGGATTGGTGAATGCCCTTCGCCTCTCTTCCTCCGATAATCAGTTGCAAGTAAAGCGAAGGTGTGGAGAGTCGCACCGGGCGATATTTGCAGGCTGCTCAGTCATGTTGCGCCGTGATCCTCGTTAAATCAAGCAAACCATTTCCAAAGGGACAGCGTAAAGCTTTGGACTCTCTGATGAGACTCTTCTGGTGCAAAGTCTCCGAAGAGGGTTAGGAAAAGTAGAAGATCAGTGCAAACAGATCATACGTACGTGGGAACTGGCATTGAAACCACCGTACTTAAGCGCTTCCGCGGCCAGAGGTAATGGCAGTCCAATAGTATGAAACATTGATGTGTACAGATACAGGTCCAAAAGTGCATGAGATTATGGTATAATGTGCTCAAGAAGCCAGCCGTCCAACTCTATTCGTAGTCTTCCTCCTCCTCGTCCTTCCCACCTGGCCTGAACAGCGCCAAAAGATCGTCCATGCCGAGGCGCATGTCCTTGATTTTATCTCCACTCAGCGCCGCACGTGCAAGCTCGCGTTTCTTCTCTTGGAGCTGAAGGAAGAGTTCAATCTTCCATAGGTTGACGCAAATCAAGAGGGGTTACTTACAGTCAGTATCCGATCCTCAACGGTCTCATCGATTTTCAACTTGAAGATGTTGACATCGCGCTTCTGGCCAAAGCGATGAGCACGGTCGAAGGCTTGATCCTGTTGAAGGTATAAAAAGAGCTTCCGAGAATCACTAACTTTCGTGGTACATACCTCCAGCGCTGGATTCCACCAAAGGTCAACCAGAATCACATTGTTACAAGCAGTCAAGTTCAGGCCTGGCGGAAGTTAGCAATGGAGGGGCAAGACATATAACAAACATACCAGTGCTACCAGCCTTGAACGAGATCAGTATGACGCGAACATTTTTTATAGTCTTGATGACAGTAAGAGCCGCCTCGCGAGCCTTAGCGTCCATAGAACCGTCATCTAAAAGCACAGCATCAGAAGAGGCAATGTCAAGTGGTAAATATACATCACTTACAGCGAACGTACTCGATACCCTTGTCTCTCAAGAAAGGCTCAATCAAATCCAGCATCTTGGTAAACTGCGAGAATATGATCGTCTTCTCCTCCCTCCCCGACCTAAAATCAATATCATCGAGAAGCTTGAGAATCATCCTGATTTTCGCCGAGGACGGGCGGGCGCCAGTTCCGACCTCCTTAGCCTGGCGAGCTATATCTGCACAGTCGACGCAGTGCAAATCTCGGTCACCAGAAGCTGTGTTATGAGGGCCGAGTCTAGTTGGTGCGAGGGCTTCAACAAGAATTCCGGTCCGGATAGCGGGCGGACGTACTCAGTGGTACACACTTGACACTTGCGGGAGACCCCGAGCTGGGCGAAGGCGCCTACGAGATCATCAGCATCGTCGTCCTCTGTGCCCTTCTTCGACTTCGGCTCTAGGGCATCCATATCTTTCCCGTAATCCTGCGAAACGAGGATAGGATGATTGCAGGCTGCATGAAAGCAACGTATGTCAGTTCTTTCACTTATGCAAGAAAAAGAACGCTGAACGAACCTTGGCGCAGTCGGAGTAGCAGCAAGAGAACAGAAATATAGTTATTTTTGCCCTTGTTTGAGGCCATCAGCTTCTCAATGACGCTCTCCATCTTCCCCTCGAGTGCATTGTAGAAGGACTTCTCAGCATCGTCGAAGGGACATGAAATGACCTCGACAAGGCGCTTTGGGAGCTCAATGAGTGCCTTCCCATTGAGAGTCTGGTCTTTCCTGCGTCTGAGCATGATTTGCTTGAGGACGACCTGCAGCCGCTTCATTGCCCGACTCGCTCCTCTGCCGCTCTTCACAGGTTTGGCAATCTGGTTGTTAAAAGTGTCCCAGTTGTTCAGAGGCTTGATTCGCAGAAACTTGATCAGGGAGAATAGCTCCGCCACGTTGTTCTGCCTAAAGCAAAGATTAATGCACCGATGGGCAAGATGGTGTAGTCGGCCACGTACATGGGCGTACCAGTAAGGCACCACCGGAATTTAGCCTCAAGTTGGCAGCAGGCAATTGCACCCTTTGTGGCCTGGTTCTTGATGTTGTGAGCTTCGTCTGTCCGCGATAGTGAGATACGGGGACGTTAGGGATCGTTGAGATGCAATATACCTAGGACAATACGCCACCATTTGACGCCGAAGAGTGCAGCCTTCTTGTTCGACTTGGCCTTCTTCGCGTTTGCAGCAATTGAGCGCCCAAAGCCATCGGAGCCTTCATCGTCACTGGAATCTACAGGCGTCTTCTTCGAAGTGAGCTTCGCTTGGGATTCGTCCTTTGCACTCGACATGTGGGCCTCATACTCTGATTTGACCACGTCGTATGTGGTGACGACCACGCGAAATTTGCGCAGGGCGAGAGGATCCGAGGTTCGCGAGGAACCGTGATGCTTGTGAACTGTAACATCCACAGCCATCTTCGCGATTTCGTCCGCCCATTGGCCAACAAGCGCCAAAGGACAAATGACGCTATCAAAGTTGTCAGCGGGAAGCGTGTCTGAAGCGTAAAGAACGCACAGAGTTGTCGCGGACCAGCCGTCGTCTCGATCGCTTTTACGTGCGCGTCCTTCAACTATTCGCGTAAGAGTTTGAATTGTCTTCCCCAAACTGTATGATATAAACAAGGGATTTGATGGCTTCGATACGAAAGACGCACCCCATGTCATCTGCAAGAATACCCCCCATCCTCTTCTTCGACACATCTTCCCTATCCCTCATCCACGAGCGACCAATGATCTGATGCGGAAGCAGTTTGATGTCATCACGGAATCCTTTGATGGTTTCTTCCTCCATGTTGACTTCTATTTCTTGGTCGTCGTTCATACCCCCACCCATCAAGTCCCGCAGTGCTTTCTCCGCGTCCGCAGGCGAGATGTACAGATTGTCGTCTGGGGTTTCCACTATGGGAATATAGTCGTCACCTGCGGGCTAAAATGTAATCGTTAAGTGAAGTTTTTGGACGAGGACAGCGCCACTTACTCTGCTTGTGGGTGGGGGCGGTGGCCGCTGCCGTATGATGTCTTTATTCGAGGGAATATTTATCGGCGTGCCATGGGGCGCGGGTGGAGGAAATTTCGTGGTGTCCACCTTCTTCTGCGTCAGGTCGCGAATCTTGGCTTGATCAAAACGCGATGCCTGGAGAGGCACAAAGGCAGGTTTGTATGTTGCTGCAGCGCTAGGAGCAGAAATACGTGGTCAGATTTAACTCGACGGGATAGAAAGTCATTACATTGGATGTTGCGCCTTCTCAGCAGGCCTGGGCGGTCCCTCCTCTTCTTCGTCCGAAGAAATCACGATGGTGTTTCCTCGATCTATAGGCCGAGCTCGAGGAGCCAATGAATTATCACTGGAGGTCGAGGCAGCGGACTAAAGGCCCAGTACAGTCATTCGGGGCTCGGCAGGCTCAGCGAGGCTAGTCATGGACGTACTACCGTTGCAGGTGCGCGAGGACCGCCAAACTCTGGATAGATGTTGGGGTCCTGCATGAGCCGCTGTCGTCTTGGGAGAATTGTAAGCTGCGAGGCTTTGTAGAGTATGATGAACCCACATGTGTTCCACTGGCATCTTATGATGGTGGGAGACGGTGAAAAGAAAGAACTCCAGTCGAGGTTCAAGTTCAAATTCAAAATTGCGCGGCGCGTGGACGTCACGGTCCACTTCAACGCGCACGTGACCGGTTTGTTCTGCAGGCTGTGGAAATAACTATAGTTTTTTTTACCAAAACGATTTTTGACCGGTAAATAACTGGTTTTTTACTGGTAATTTACTGTGGGGACTGGCAACGCCCGCCAAACTCGTGTGTACTTGCACTTGTTTACTGTCCCACCAAAAGTGCGACAACTCGTGGTCATTCAATGACTTTGCTCCATCGTCGCTCTTTCTGAATTTCTACCTGCTCAGAAGTGGGGCCAAGTAGAAAAGGTAAACCCATGTAAGATATATATAAGATATTAAGCTAAATTATGGAAGTGTTCTCGTGTAATGAATCAATCTTTATCCATCTCCCAATCCTCATCAAGATTATCCTCCATCACAGCCTCCTCACCCAACTCATAACGGGTCACATTCCACACGATCACTGCAAAATCCCAACATGGTAATTAACCGGTCAATATAGGGGGATTCTGAATCCCGATTCTGGTTCCTAATCACCCGTATCGGACGAGCTTCAAAGTTCAAACCAGCTTCATCTCGCAGATCAAAAGCAAAACATTTTTGCAAAACAAGTCGTCGTCGATGCGTAGCATATCCTCGCGCCCTGTTGCTCCACCTCGCGCACTTCGACACACACGTCAAGACAAAACTTATGTTTCTCTCCATGTATCGGTTTATCATGTCGACTCGACTCCCAGTGTGCCAGTTCTGAATACATTGTAATGCCCCTCCCTGTTCAGAGCAAATCGCGCCTCTAGTCAATCCAACTGGATCCGAGATTCCGGCGCAAATGCAGAAAATGACTACGAGGTCTGCGTTTGTACTTCGACATCCATCGACTGGCTCTCTGCTCGCTCAGGGAATACAGCAGGCGAGAAGGGGAACGATAGTGAGGCTATCGAGGATGTCGAACCGGTAGGACCGAGTTCCCGAACAGGTTCGGGAACACTGGCTTTCGCTGCGACCTCCGGTGCAATGCTTGATAGGAACTGGTGATTTGACTCCTCCACCGCGTCCTGCCAGTGGGGAAAGCCTCAAACTCAGTAGCAACGCACAAGATTCGCACTCGTAGAGAACGCACAATCAGACTTTGGGGCCACGCAACGGAGGCGTTCATCTGCTCTTCAGACAGGTGTCGGCTATACAGGAGCAGGTACGGCCCTGCCCCTAGGTGAAGACCCGTTGGGTCCGTTAAAATGGTCTCCACTGGAACCTACAGGAAAATTAAGAGCATGCAATCAAGATCCATTGACAATGTACCTCAGCGACAGTATAGTCAATTGTCTTCCACCAAACACCGTGGTTATCCTGGACATAAGAATAAATTTGTTTACGGCCAGGAAGTCCAGTGTGCATGAATACAGCACGGAGGTCATACTAACAATAGACAGGATTAGGAAAGCCAGAGAATGAAGATGTAGGACGCACTCTGTATTTCTGGAGTTCAGGACATTCGAAAACATCATTCAAGTCCCCTTGTAGCTTCTCAATCTTTGAATCAATTTCTAGTAGTCATCAGCGGGCGACTGTGAGATGAGGAAGTGAATATACCCTGGACGTTGGACACAATCTTCTCCAAAATATTCTGTAACTTGCTTTTGTTGCGGATAATGGCCGCTTCGCGCTCCAGGACATCCCCCGACTGCGCCACATGCTCGTAGTAGTGCAGCACGGTTCTAATATCCTTTAACGTGTCCTTTCTCTGCACAAAACGGACATATGAGCTGTTAAAATTGGAGGAAGAAGGTAGAAAAAAAATACCGTACGTCGGAGTGTGTGAGAAATTCCCTCCGTTTGGTCAGCTCCCCAATTTCTGCCAGCATATCGCGTTCTAGCATTCGTTGCTTCTCCGTTAAATCGACGTTTTCAAGAAGGAACCGATCCAAGTAGAAGTATTTGGGATATATAAACGGAAAGACTGTGGGTTTTCCTGGGCCTGACGCCGTGCTTGGTTGAGGCTTCAATTGGAACATAACAAGCTCCATAGGGTCGACAATGACGTCGTTCTTGATGGCATCCCCGGTATAGTTGCGGAGATTATACGATAGACGAGACATAAGATCGTTGGGGACGAGATTATCCCCATGCTCGACGAGGACGATGGATCCTGTAAGGCTTGCTTTGTTGACGACTTTGAAACGTCCGCGTGATTCAACACTGACGTGTTGGAACTGGAATAATCGACGTCTGTAATGATTGGATCAGGCAATGCTAGGATATACAATTGGAGGACGATTACTTTTCCTCGTTCTCCGACCTTTCAGCGTTGAGCCGACTTTCTATCAGGTCTCCTAGGGTCCTGACAAATTCTGACCCCACATGATCAGAAGTGAAAGATAGTCAAAAAAAATGCTCACCTGTGCTTAAGTCTCCAAGGGTTTCAGTAGATCCATCCCAAGGTTTCGGCCCTAGACGTGGCAAGACTTCATTATCAACTATAGATGATAGTTGCGCGAGATCCATGTTTGTAAACAGCTCAACAAGAGAGAAAATGGCGCGGTCGGTGTTGTCTATGAGGTGCTGTGAGAAAAAGGCATCTAGAAAGTTTGCGCCGGGTTACCATATATTACAGGTGCGCATGGTTCGCTACTAGGGAGCCGCAATCTCGCAACACTGTGGCGAACTTGCGGAACATGGAAAAGAGCTTGTGTGATCTATAAATCAACTTTGTCAAGCTCTGACAGTCATCGCTGCACAATGCATATACCAAAGCTGCATATGTGATGTTTGATGATTCTGGTCGCAAAGCGATGGGTCTAGATGAGGAGTGTCAAAGGTTATTGCGGAGAGAAGACAGATAGAATGAGCGACATACTTGCCACTTTCCCTCACACCATCCTCGACAGGAAACATCTCCAGGTCCTCCGAATTGATGTCAGCTAGGCTCGCCTGAATTGCATCCTTCAAGGAGCGATCCTCATGATGTGTGTCTATCGGAGCCTATCATGTCAATAAAGTAAGCGCAATAACTACGCAGGGAGTAGATACATAGTGCAAGCCACGCACATTCGTTGTGACCATTTGCCAGGATGGATCAGGTGGACGCTCCGTTGGGCCAAATTTAACCTCATGCTGAGCTTGATTGAGCTGCCACGACCTGTTGAGATCGCTGTCGTCAGCGGTAAGATCTATGACTGTCGGTGCGGATGGTTGAGGATCAAGTGCGTTCAGGTTGCCTGAGGACGAGGACGGGTTCAAATTGCGATATGCCGGCGTATCAACTTGGCTGTTTTGGATCGTATTTTGCCATGTAGGAGGCTCCTCCACGCCACGATCACCTTCCAACATAGCGTCGGCCGCCTTTTGCACGTCCCATTTGTGCTTTTGAAGTACTCGGCGCGCTATATCGTGTCCGACGTCGCCACCCATCATGCCTGTCAGCATTTCCACAGCTCCATCCTCTTCTTCTGGTGTCATCGTGATATCAAGCTATGTGTTGTTGCAGTAAACCAATGGCTTCGGATCCGAGGTACGTTGATGAGGCTAGGAAAATAAGGGATCCGGTTTGACAATGGGATAGCAGTGAATGTTGTAGCGTCTCACGATCGCATATAATCAGATAAGATGTCGACCGAGTCTCAAGCAAGCCCAAGTAACATTGATGATTGAAAGACAGATTGCCGTCCTACTAATCGTTGGCTTTCAATGCACAAGATAAGGTATAGAGCCATAGTTCGGGCAAGATTATAACAATATGACATCCTTTAATCTGTGGATACTTAACTTATGTATGTGGTTCGAAGCCTTGGGCACTTGAGCTCTGAGGCGTCCTAGATATACTCAAGCTATCCTTGGCCTTCCTCGCCGCCACTTGCGTTGCTTTTGTGTTTCGGGGTGAAGCTCCAAGCCTCAGGCGCAGGACCGAGGAACATCTCTGAAATCTTTACCCAATCCTTGCTATCTGGGCTAGCCAGCAAAGTTTCTAAGCCGCGGAAAGTCAACAAAATTACAGTGATGACAACGGCAACAGATCACTTACCCAGGTCATCGCGTCCACGGAAGGCCGGTGCACGGTCGTTAATCCGGCCAGGCACTCGCTCAAGGATACCGATGGGGACGTAGCGATATTGGAACGAAAGTGCCTCGCAAAGATATCGGCGTGTGGTGTTGACACCTGTCGTATCAGAACCGAAGTGGCTAGAAGGCGTCAGATTTGCCCGAAGGTAAGAGTGAGAGGAAACCGTACTTGATCCCGTTTTCAGCATACTAAAAGAGCAGCAGCATATGTATCCAATCAGAAAATGCGATCAGTGAAGGTTACATACCGTTCGGATGAGGTCTAGACGTTCCCGAGCACTGATGTCCCATTCCCGACGCTCTTTGACCTCGGTGAAAATCCAAGGCTTAATCAGCGCACCACGCCCAAGCATGATGCCATCCACACCGGTTTTCTCGACGTTCGACCAGTAGCCCTCAGAGGAGTAACAATCACCTCCACCAAATATAGGGATTGGGGGAACTACGTGGAGGGTCAGAGCCAGGGTCTGCGTGAGGGATGAAAGCACTGACGATCGTCTTCGGCCTCCTTCGCTCGAACTGCTTCAACGCACTCCTTGATGTACTCCCAGTCTGCCAGTCTGGTGTAGCGCTGTTGACGTGTTCGACCGTGAAGCTGCCGCATGTACCTATTAGTTCAAGATGATTCCATAATATTGCAGCGATGAAACTCACCGTAATACATCCTGCGCCCCACTCAGCGGCGGCGCGTGGCATGAGCTTATGTGCCGTATTTCGCCCGTCCTTCACACCTGTCCTCAGTTTGACCGTGACGGGGATTTCCCCGAGAGCCTTATTCATCCCGATGAGAATCTTTCCAAGCTTTCCAGGGGAATCAAGGACTAAAAGGCAAGTGTTAGGAATCTTCGACGGATCGCAAGAGAACTTCGAACAACTCACGAGCAGAACCACTTCCAGATTTGAATACAAGGTCAATGGGACAGCCGCAGTTGACATCGACGAAATCGACGCTTCCAGTGAGCTCTTTCGCGATGACCTCGGCGGTGGGAACGAGGGTAGAAGGCTTGTTGCCAGCAACCTGGATACCGAAAATGGATTCGGCGGGGTGTCGTCGTACTAGTGACCACTCCTCTTTTGATCCCGCTAGGAAGGAGTTTGCGAGTCCCACTACCCAGTTTTAGCGATTAAAATAGATTGACATCATAATGACAGAGGACACGTACTCTCGCCGCATGTAATGTCAGCGCCGTATTTGACGCAAAGACGTCGGAATGGCTGGGAAAACGTCAGGCATTTTGCTTAAAAGTTTTATCTCTCTGCGCACCAAGTTTCCAACAGTCGTGAGCGGTGCAAGATCTACGCAGAGCGTCATCCAGACTTACAAAAGGCTCTGCGATTGAACCGACTTACATGTCTTTCCAGACCAGTGCAACCTTTTCTTTTCGAGGAATCGAGTGGCGACATCGGGGGTGTCAAACTGTGACGTAAAATACGCCTCTCCCGTGCGGCTTTCCACAATGGCGTCAATTGAGGGCTGGGATGGGGCGTCTGATCTTGAACCTTCCTGAGCCTGTACGGTAGAGTCTACGTCCATCTCCTGGTCCGGCTCTACAACAATGGTTGAATTTTCGTCTGGCTTGGGTTTGGGTTTATCTTCTGCCTCGATCTGCTTCTGCACCTCTTTGAGATATTTATCTGCGATCGGGAATGCATACTCCAAATGTTGTGTTTAGATGAGGAGTTCTCTCCAATAGACTTCAAACCCACTTTTTTGGACCGCAATTGCTTCTGAACATCTGCTCCCACAAAGTTGACTTCCTTCGAAGATACCGCCGTCTGAGCTTTCTTGTCCTCGTCTTTCACCAAAACCAACTTTCCAGTTTCGTCTGATTTGGCATGGGAGCCTAAGAAACGACATTTGAATCCGTACCTTCCGGAAGACGTCAATCGCTCCTCGACACAACATTAAGCCAGTTGATACATACCTGCAATCACCAGTTTCAGCAAATATGGGGCATGTGGTGCTCAAATCCAGCGACGAGTATTCCGGATGTGGTGCGCGAACATTGCTGAGATCGGGGGCGAAAGGCGGCGCATTAGAGATTTCTGATAGGTCCGGTATCCGGATGTCCTGTGTCTTCGCCGCGAGGTATGCCACAATGTCGTGCGTAAACCGACACTCCCTTGCGAAACATGTTAAAACGGATGGCCCTCCTCCACAGGCAGAGAAAAGGTGCTCACTCGGCACCATACTCGCAAATCTCTCCATTAGCAACTCTCCAGCACAGATCCAGCTCGTCTCTGACTTTCCCAAAACGCCGCCCTTTATTGGCACCGCGCTGTGCCTTTTTCTGCTCCTTGGTCATTTTCCCTCTGGATGGGCCCCCCGACCTCGAGTCACGGGCATCTCCCTCTCCGTTCCTAGAATTTCCGCGTGTACGGTTTGAGCCTCCTTCTGCCGCATCGTCGTCATGGGCGCCTACAGCATGATTCGCTGAGAGAAGGTATCTAGAGTGTGCGTGTGAGACAGGCGTTATTTAAGGAAGGGGATGTGTTACTCACTCTGCTTTAACAGGTGCAGTTCCAGCTGGGAAGCTCATAGTGCCTGGGGCTAGAGGCCTGAACATTGAATGGTCTGCTTGTGCTGATGGGCAAAATGTCAAAATTGAAGCTTATCCGATTGGCGACTCCAGTCTAGCATCTAATCTAATCAACCAAATCTCCACAACTCCTTATGCATGTACCTGCTCAAACGCTGTAAATATTTCGGACTATAAATCGCTAGTGATTTCATGGTGGTAATTGCATGACGAACGTCGAACACCACTGCTAGTCTGTAGTACTTGGAGTTCCAAGGAGTTTCTTCAAAATTTTTGAATGTTCAAAGATTCTGGCATTGAGTGATTGGGCGGCCGGTCTGAAATCAGGGTCGACGGGTTCAAATTTGTTCTACTACTCTGCTGTTAGTGACAATTCCTTCCCGTTGAGTGTTCCTACTGTAATATTTGCAGTGCCAGCAGTTTTTGGCCTGGTCTGATCACTCGCTCCAGTCTGCCAGCCCATACTTAGCACAAGTATGTTACTATCTTGAAGAGGTTAATCATAAGTTCAAAAATTGTAAGCCGACGATACACGACATGATCTATGACTTCCACGTAGCAACTATATCCCCGAACATCGTTGTAAGTAGTAATCTTCGAAAAATCGCCCTAGGCCTTAGAGATTAGGCGCCGGGGGAGCGCAATCTGCCACCCTTTGAGCGCGAGCTTCCCAGTGACTCCGAGCAAGCTGCCGGAGCTGCCCCTTGATTATCTTCCCCGAAGGCGTATGTTCTTCACGCGACATAAGTCAAATTCATGTATAGACATCTTGGGCTAACGCACCTAGGGGTTCGTCAAGGACGATGATCATGACTGGAACAGCAAACCTCGGAAGACTGGTAGAGTGGGAGAAAGAAATCAGCACTGTTGCATAGAAATCTAGTCGAGAATTCGTACTATTTTCGCGCCACTGCTATCAGCCCTGACCCTGTGACGCTGCCTCGGAACGCCGCCTTAACGGAAACGACAGCCGTCACTAACTCCCCCAGGCGGTCATCCGGTACACCCACTGCGGCAGCCTCCAAGACACGGGGGTCACGATATAGGGCGTTCTCAACAGACACAGAGTCCTGACGTTCAGTGAGTGTGAGAAGATATGTGTCGTGTCTGAACTTCTTGACTTACGATGTTCTCCCCACCACGTATGATAATGTCTTTGACTGCGAAGAGATTAGTACTCGTCCTCTCAAGAACTAGCGAAAACTGACTTCGGTCTTTGATGAAAAGAAAGCCCTCGTCATCGAGGAAGCCGAGGTCACCTGTACGCAGCCATCCATCACTCGTGATGGCGTTCTCTGTAGCCTCTGATAGGTGTGTTCATGGTCCAAGGCTTTACGCAACGAGTCAAATATGAGGCTTACCTGCATCTCGCCAGTAACACTGCATGATATTAGGACCACGCCTGAACGAACGAATGTGCCAAGGTGAGCTGCGAAAGGAAGAACAACTGCGCCACGTGCTTACAGCCAAACTTCCCCAGCAACACCGGGAGGAACGGCTTCACCACCTTGCATGACCTTAATTTCGTTCACGGGAGACGCCCGGCCCCTGTTCATTACGAGTTTAGTATGTACTGCCTATACAAGAGCGAGGTTATCTTACGTGCTACTTGGCCTTGTCGCATAGTCCTCTCCGGCAAACTGTGGCGTCGATTATATCCGCTTAAAGGTTGCATGGACCAAGACATCGTACCGAAACTGCGACGGAGTTTGTCTCCGTCATCCCATACGCTTGCATCCTAACCCAATTTCACTCACAATCATCACTCATGTGTCCAGAGTTGGGAAGGGTGTCCTTACATGATGGCAGTAGGAAAAGCCTCGCGGGCTCTTGGAACCAGGATGTCCGGAGCAGGTGAGCCACCGAAGAGCAAACCATCCACCCCATATCCAGACAAAGAGCTGTCGATGAGGTCCGAGACCATGGCAGGAACCCTATTGGGATGAAAAGGCATAAAACGGAGGGTCGGGACACAATCTTCGGAGCGTGACATACCCTCCTGCGACGCGGACATTTTCCTTCATGATAAGTCTACGAGATTCAAGGAAGCGACGTTTCGACATTAAGTATCAGATCGGAATTGCAATTACCTCGCGGCTAGAGCAGACACTTGAGTATCAGCATATAAAGGTGACTTAACATGGCAGACACACCCTCTTCTACAACCCACTTTGGGGTCAGGACAATCTTCATTCCTCTCGTCGTTGCCAGCATCTATGAGAGGAGGTGTAACCACATCAAAAATGCGTGAAAAATTCTCACCGTGAAGCTGGTAAGACCAGTGACATGGAATAACGGCACCCCAATGAGTAAACCTTTCTGAGGATTGTCTTCCATGGTGAAATCAGGATAATCACCACCCGTGCGCAAGCTAGCTCTTATTCCACCGACCATCACCTAACACTGTCCTTAAGCAGATATAAATATCGGTTGAGAATGAGCCAAATTACGTTCGGGATGTTGGTCAAGAACTGCCGCTGCGTGCTCAAGACACCCTTGGGTAGGCCAGTAGTTCCTTCCCGCAAGGTTTCATAATTGAGCAGACGACCCGTGGAAAAGGAGGCAACGTACCTGAGGTAAACATGACAAGCGCATTATCCTCAGGCAAGATGTGAAGCCTTTTCGTCAGGATATCCGCAACGTCGCCTGGATAGGTGTCGACAACGACAGGGAAGGAGCTCATCCCTGGCCATCTGGCATGGTCGGCATAATCGTCGAAAACTAAACATGAAGTGGCGGACATCACTCGATGGATACTGGACATGATTGGGACCAGCATATCCGCTCGCTCACTGTCCAGCATGACCACCTTGCATTCCGTGTGCGAAAGACAGTATCTCAGTGGATCCACAGGAAGCCAGCTGGATGACGGGGTTGATAATCTGAGTCAAGAGACGCATGCGTCGCAAGTCACTCACGCGTTGATCAGAACAGGTATGGCACCGAGAAGGTCTTTGAATGAAGAATGCGATGAGCTCTCGCTTTATTCGGATAGATATAAATTATACGCACGAGCGGCCCAGAAGGAGACGAGATAATCTGGACAATTGCGGGAGCATATTCCAACACGATCTCCTGCAAAGCGCAGTTAGCCAGAGGCATATAGGGTTCGTTCAGCCTGACAATTACCCTGTTGAACGCCGTATATATGGCGGAAGACCGTGGCCACTTTGACAGCTCGCTGATGGACTTGCCCGTAGGTAAGGCGTTGGTCCTCGAAGACGATATACGTCTTATCCGCGAACCTCTCGACAGATGATAACCAGAATTCTCGCACAGACGGCCACAGATTCTTGTAAACCCTCTGAGTTCGACCGTTTAAAAAAATTTCCTCGACCTCGTGGAGGTGACCAGGAGAACAAAGGATGGCATCCGCTGTGGCGAGCGATAACTAATCGTCATATCTGTTTGAAACCGAATCCACCACTCACTTTCTTCCAATGTTCGCGCTGGGGACCACGGCATAGCTGTTCGGACGCAAACAAGATTTCTACGGCCACATTTTTGGTCGCCCTCGGGCTTATATCGTGATACACCTCATATCCAATGGAGCCGGCTGTCATTCCACGGAAATTTCCCCCGGTCAGGGCGATAACAGTGATGCTGAGAGATGGGACCTCTCTCAATGCCGCGGGAGAGACGATTTCCGCGGTTCGCGACATTTTGCCGCATGTATCGTTCGTTTAGCCGAGATTCTTACCTGGTTTAGCGTTCATCTCCCAGACCTTTCGTTGTCCGTTGGTGGCCGGTCGGATCGTCGAAAGGCACCAGCGCGATGTGGTTAAAACTTTCGTGTTAGGGTGCCGACGGGAACATTCGCATTCAGAAATAAGCGCCTGCAAGTCCTTACGAGGCGTAGTAGGTCTGACAGAGCAGATTTTTGCGTGCCTCATAAGATACCGCCCTGCATTGCAGGTACTAGAAAGCCCGGATGGTCTATAGACGGTCAGTTCCGAGACAGGTGCAGCTGACACAATAAAAGTTCATGTGCTGTTTGACGGTCCCCAGTCGAGCAAGTCTCCGCCTTTGGGTTTTGCAGTTGAAACAACGCCGCCGCCGCTATGCGGTTGAGACACGCGGTAGATGGCAAGACCCGAAGATTTCCAAGAAGCCAAGTAATAGTATCCAGGGTGAACAATCGCCTGAGGAGTAGAGACTCTGAACAGGCGATAAAGTCATACAGTGGGTTCATGTGGTGGCCCTCCACCAAGCTTTAAGACGGATATGTGCAAAGACCATGGGCGCCGCGTGAGGTTTGTTCCCATCCAAAGTCATCTTATATTGCATCGATATCACGCGCAAAACATCGAAAGGAGGGGCTCCTGAGTGTCTTAAACTTGTCAAACGCATAAAGTATAAGCGTTTGGTTATTTATAACAGAGCAAAACTTAATGCGTACAGCGTACTTACTTTGGTGAAGTATCCAATCCGTTGGCTTGATGCATTCAGTGACGCATTACACCGCGCTCGACAGTGCGGGTAGAATTCGACAGCAGATTTTGATATCGCATAGGATAGAACGTCGCCATAAGGAGGTTGATAGTATCCAGGTTTGAATTTGAAACCTCGCAGGAAGGAAACGGGCTCAAGGATTGTCGACAATATGATGTTAAAAGCCAAGTACAACTAGCTACTTGGCCTCTGTGGAGTTTGGGTTGACCCTAACCCTATGATGCATGGGCGGGCGAAATGGGCGAAATCTCATAAAGATCGTACTAATTCTGCAATCGAAGGTCTTTAGAATATCTCAAACAATTGTCCGCTCTACATACTGGTGGGTATAGGTTTACATCTACCGCCAACTTACGGCAACGTGGGACGTCCAATGGTCGTCACCTGGGACAAGAATGGCTCAGTTATACATCGTCAGCCATCTATAAGGTCATACCTTGAAACCGATCTGGCGGAGCTTCTCCGCGTCCACGAGGAGCCGGCCATCGAAGACAAAGGCAGGCTTGTTCATTTTCTGGTAGACGGCCTCCCAGTCGATCTCCTGGAACTCCTTCCATTCCGTGGCAATCACAACCGCCTCGGCGTCCTTGCAGGCCTCAAGGGCTGAGCTGCAGATCGTCACCTGCTTCTGTACTGCGCTCGTGGAGCTTGAGTGAGAGAGGGTCCACGGAGAAGCTGTCAACTATACGCACTGGCATCAAGGGGGACTTGTGGGCTGGCTTCCTGGAGATCAGCCCAGATCTGAGAGTGTTCAACTTGTGGATCATAGACGTTGATGAGCGCGCGCTCAGATTGGAAGTCCTTGATGAGCGTGATCGCGGCCGACTCCCTGGTATCACCAGTATCTGCCTTGAAGGCAAAGCCTAGCACAGCAATGCGCTGTGAATCGAAATTAAAATGTTACGCATTACGCAGATGTCATGAGTACAAACCTTGTCGGTGATGGTGTTGAAGAGGGTGTCCACAACACGCTTGGAGAAGCGCCTCTTCTGGTACTCATTCATCTCGACGACCTGGCGCCAGTACGCCGCGACCTCGGGAAGATGGCAGCTCTCGCTAAGGTACACAAGGTTGAGGATGTCCTTCTGGAAGCACGAGCCACCGAAGCCTACGCTGGCCTTGAGGAACTTGGGGCCAACGCGGGAGTCGTAGCCAATCGCGTGGGCAACCTCATCGATGTTGGCGCCGGTGGCCTCGCAGATTGCAGAAAGAGCATTGATGGAGGAGATACGTTGGGCGAGCATGGCGTTGGCGGCGAGCTTAGAGAGCTCAGATGACCAGAGGCCGACGGTAAGGATACGTTCCGTGCTGTATATCACAATCGGTAGCATCAGTCACGGTATCTGAAAGGAGGGACATGTCGACTCACGGCACCCAGTTGGCGTAAACCGAGACCAAAGCATCGCTGGCGGCCTTGCCTTCGGGGGTCTGTAGAGATCCGATGAGAACACGGTCCGGGTTGTAGAGGTCGGTGATAGCAGTGCCTTCCGCGAGGAACTCGGGGTTGGAGAGAATGTCGAAGCGGCAGTTGGGCTTCGAATTGGCCTCCAAAATCGTGCGCATCGACTCCGCTGTGCGGCAGGGCACAGTGGACTTCTCAACAACGATCTTGGAGGAGTTGGCGACAGTTGCAATGCGGCGGGTGGCCCGTTCGACGTAGCTGTAGACCGTGCATTAGAACATCACGATGAAAAAGGAGGCTGCAAAGGTAGAAGGCATCCCACGTCGCAGAGAAGAACAAGAGAGTTGAAACGCGTACTTGAGGTCAGCGGCACTTCCCGCACCCACACCCGACTTCTTCGTCGGGGTGTTCACGCTCACAAAGATGAGATCAGCCTCCTCGATCGCCTTGTCCACGTTGGTCGAGAAAAAGAGGTTGCGTCCGCGAGCTTCACGGACGACATCTTCGAGACCAGGCTCATAGATGGGAAGCTTGAAGTCAGGCGAATTCCAAGCATTGATGCGTGCTTCGTTGAGGTCAACGATTGTGACCTGGATGTGCGGGCACTTGACAGCGATCACAGCGCAAGTAGGTCCTCCTGGAGCCTCAGATAACGTCAGAAAGTTCTCCCACATCGGAAGACCAGCAGCACGCACCGACGTAGCCAGCACCAACTAGGCGCAGAAGAGACCCCTCAGCATTACTCCTAGATGATGAGCCGATGAATACGCACTGCAGCAGATTTTGGTGACTTTAATGGGGGCCATTGCTGAGTATGTTGAGGGAGAGGAAAATGAAGGAATGTAGTAGTGGAAGAAAGACTCAGGAGGTGTCAACGTTATGTATTAGGTAGTTCGCCGTTATTATGATGGACCGGCTCATTACTCGGCCCTGGCCTTGACTTCCATACGTGCATCATGTCACGTCCACGATCCTCCCTTGTTCCTCCTCAGAATCCTCGTCGAGTCTTAGATTTGATATCCAAACCAGGCGGGATTGCTTTGTATCGTCTCCTTTCTCCATAACTATCGCCCTAAATCCATGTAGTTCATGAAATGCATAGGTATAAGATGATCGTACATAGATTCCATCACTAGTTCTTCTCGGGTGTGGCCGCAGGCTCTGGTACCTCGAAGATGTTCTTCAACACCGGAGCAGTAACCTTCCTCGTCGCATTGACATTTTTCTGGTTATAACCACGCCCTTTCGCCCCTGAAGGCAAATTGTCGCCCTTCTCAAAGTCGAACTTTTTGTGTTTCTTCAGCTTCAGCTCGACGTTGTCCTCGAGCCCGTTCCACAGCCGCGCAGCAAGCTTCTCAACATTAACGGCCTCCCCATCGGCCGCTTTTTCTTTACCCTCTGCAGGCGCATCATACACCAGCCACGCCTGCTCCCGCCGATGTTTCCCTTTCCCACTGCCCCCAAACGTATCGCTGTCCCGGAAAGACGTGAGCACCCCTAGCACCACCAATTCGCGCTCACGCATCCACGCTACCGCAGCCTCCTCGAATTTTCCGCCCTTGCCCCATGCCTTCAGGGGCACCGGCACCGATGCCAGCCCCGCGCGCACAGTCTTGCCGTCTACCACATACTGATAGTCCTTGTAATCCCTCCGTAGCAGATCGCGGCCCGACAGATGTGAGACCCCCCCTTTTTTTGCCACCAGCGTCGCTGTGAGTTCGCGGATTGCGCTAGCCTCGTATAGCGCATTGGGCCCTGGCCCTGCCTTCGGGTCGTCCAGTAGCGCTGTGACGAGCTTCCCAGGGAGTTTGGAGGCAAATGTAGAGCGCGAGGCGAGGAACCCCGCTGCGTAAATGTCCGTCGCGAGCGCCTTGCCGCCAGGCTTCAGCCCATTGGTGTCGATCAGGATTGCAGTGAGAAGAAGGGTGGCAAGGTCCGCTGGAAGCTCGGGGGGGCAGAGCGCCGCGACATGCGAAGCGCAGCTGCCTGACGGTTCGATAGTGCGTGGGCTCGCGGTGTCTTTGTATAATCCTTCGTCCTCGTGATGGTCGAGCACCGCGATGATCTTGGCGGACGGGTTTGCCGCGGTGTAGAGCGCGCCCAGACGGTTGTGATCCACGAGAGCAAAGTTCTGCGATGGGAAAGGAGAGAAGCCTTTGACGTCGGTCAGGTAAAGCAGCTCTTCCTTGGGTTTGGTGATCCCTGCGAGGTGGAGTGCGTGTATGTTCTCAGCGCGCAGGTCGATGTCATCGCGCTCGAGCTGTAAGAGTGGTATCGTCGGTTTCTTGTAGATCTCGGATTGGAGCCATGCAAATGCAACGGAGGACGCGAGAGAGTCGAGGTCTGCAATCGTGTTAGCGGGTTGTTCTCAGATTGGATACTTTAAGTAGTACCTCCAGCCTCGTTTCCCATTACGACAGTCCATTCTGCGCCTTTGTGGGGCTCAGCGCGTATGTCATTGAGATATTTCTCCCGTGAAGTGGAAAGGAACTGAGCCAGTGTCCGGGTGCCTTCTGCACTCGGCGCTGGCTGCTCAATTGGCTTGCTTGCACTGAGTTTGAGCGACACAAGGTTGGAAAATCGACGGATTGGGTTTCGCGGAGGCATCTTGAAGAGTCAGGCGGAGACCAGTAGAGGTAAGAAGAGGATTGCAGCCCGTCCTCGATGCGAGTTGACGCCTTTATAGAGGTTTCTAACAGAGTTCATGATGTCGCGTGGGAGAGAGTGCCTTGTTACTTGTACGCATGCCATATTAACGATATACCTCGTTCGCTCGACTACCTATTCGAAATGAAGGTTTGACATGCTACGTAAGTGAAAGCTGGCGGGGCCACCAGGCGGAGCCCTTACAGGTTCGAGACCTGTATTGTACACAAGGACGTCATAAATAAAAGGTTCAAGGACCTAGCAAAGACCTAGGGTGGAATCTTAGTGAGACGCCAACCAATGCGTAATGAGTCTGGACCCCGTCTCCTTCTCTCCCCGGTAGGCTTCAAGGACGCGTTCCGTGGCAAGCTCATCAATGAGCTTGATCGTTTTTGGGACAGGTGTATCGGATGCTGAGGACGTGTTAGAAGACGACACGAGGCGACGTGCGCACTATCATAATAGTGAGAGTAGGTTCGGCCAGGAGGAAGATTGCCGCACCAGTTTTACTCCAAGCCATGCACGAATTTGAATGCCATTGGGTGGTGCATCAGGTTCCGTATCGCGCTCGCCCATGTCGACGACGACAAGGAACATCTTCAGCGCCAGCGGGAGGTCACCGGACGTGTACGCGGTTTCCGCAAACTGAAGGAAGGTGAACGGATTCTGCGGGGCGAGAAGGAGTGTATGAGAGAGGGCCTGTAGGGCTTGGGTATACCTGACGCATTGCTTCAACAAGAGAGTCGTAATCGTAAGTTAGGAACCGACGCACTGGTTGCATGACGAATAGATATCTGCAAGTTCGAGCCAGCCCTCCACGTCGGTGTAGAAAGTATCAAGGAACTGGGAAAGTTCCTCCACTGCTTGCGTATTTCTTCCCGTCCGCCTGATGACAGATATCCGCCGCTTCCATACGGCCTTGAGGCGTGTAAGTGACCACTGAGGAAAAGGGATTGAATGTTACGCACCGCGTTCGCCGAGTCCTCTTCCAGCAGTTCTCCGTAGTATTGCAACACTGTATCTGGTGACTCCGTCGCCTCCATCCGTATACCAGTGAGGACGTCCACTCGCGGCGACTTAGGAAACTTTTCCGCCAGTTGCTTCAAACATTCCTGCAGAAAATGCGTCAATACGCGGCCACAAGCATAGTAAACATGTATGAGCAACGTATTACCTACATCAGAGATATCCAAACGGCCAACATCCATTGCTGCAAGCGCAAGCTGTTCGAGAAATGCCCATCCTGAGTCGCAGCCATTGGCTCAATGACGTGAAATGAAGTATAAAAGTTGCAACATACCTTCATCCCCGAGTTGTGTTGTAGGCCCAGACTTGAGAATAAGGCAACCCTGTTCAAAGGTCTCCTGCGAAGCTCGCGTATTGTTAGTTCGATATGTCGCTAGCCTCTCAAGCGCCGCTGTGAGGGACATATTATTAGGAAGGAAGTGGGCTCAGTGGTTATGTAACCGAGACTTTCATCAAACGTTGCCGACGTTGTGGTCCAGTACTCTAGTTTCCTGACAAATGGAAAGTGCGCGCACCAGGAAGAACATACCCAGTGGAGCTACTGTTTGCTCCTCCAGCTGTCAGCATGGTCGCTTAGATGGAACATCGGCTTCTCGCCTCCTATCCCTTTTGAATTCCTTCGGAGCATACGATGAGCCTCATCTTCTATGCTTGAAATAGCACCGTCTCACGATTCGTATTCCTTGAGTCGATCATCCACAAGTGAAGCTGGTGAGCCGCTTTTCTCTCATATTGTTTGAAGTCAATTTTAACGCGGCACGCCTCCGCTGTTGTTCACCACCTGGGGCAGCTCTCAAAATACTCTGGGGTCGAATCATTCTGTGGGCGTCTCCAAACCTTCCTGAGCCTCCATCGTTGGCTTCGAATCGCTTCGCGCCCACGTCTATATGACCAGTCATGTGTTTACTAGTGTCTTCTTTGCATGAGTTGTTGAGCCGTACCGGCGCTGCTGCGAAGTCCAGAAGCAGAACCATGTATAAAGGAGCTGGAGCCGACTAAACTCAGCCAAACTCGTACCCTCTGCGAAAGACCCTCGTCTCTGTGTTTGTCATGGCATCCAACATTATACCCGAACCCAGATCCTCGCTGAATGGCGATGATGTCGATGAAAGGAACGTGGACACAGATGGGACTTTTCACCAGGCGCAGCTAGGTTTGAAGGCAAATAGGAAGCACTTCTTCGCGCCAATCGACTCTGCTTACGCTAATGCGGTCCATCGTGATGCTGCGACGGTAGGGTATACAGAGGAGGAAGAGGTACACGACAACATTTATGAGGCTTTTGCTTTCTTCTGTTGACAAGCTTTTTTCGCAGAAGCGCGTCAAGCGCAAGATTGACAAAACAGTGCTCCCTTTGGTGGTCTGCAGGTCCGTAGGAAAGTTTGAGCAGGATATCCTTTTCTAATATCTCTCCTTTCTGGTCAGTTATATCTGTAAGTATCCCTATAGTATCCCTACACTATCTGCCTTTTATCGCCGCCATGCGATCCTTGGTTACAGTCAACCAGTTTGGTAAGCATTCTATCCCATTTTTCAGGCAAATAGTTCTATTGAAGAAGTCCGCCATGTCTAGATCGTACGAACATGCAAGTAGCCGTTTTCGTTACACGCCAGAAACTCACTCCCATCGCTCAGCGGAAATGCACATGTAATTCCGGCATTTAATGCAAACTATGTACGTTTCAACAGCTTGAGCTTACTGTACATATCGAACTCAGTTATGTGTATCTACAGGGAATTGTGGTCAACGACAAGTGGACGATCGCCCTCAGCATCTTTTACGTCGGATACTGTACGTAGGGTCCCTGCTGATGATCAAACATGCTTGAGAAAGCTGACACCTGATCTAAAGGCCTGCTTGAGATACCAGCGAACAGTGAATGCCTTGGCTCACTCCTTGAATCACCAGCTCCTTACTGATTCCCTCAAGTTCTTCAACGACACATCGGGGCTAACAGATTGTATGCACCACATCCGCTACTTGCGAGTGATATGGAAGCTCGTTGATGAACGGACTGTAGCTTTTTCATTGCTTTGACGCTCTGGGGTCTCGCATCGCTCTCATTCGTCTACGCCAAGGGCTACGCGGCCCTCCTCGTCCTCAGAGTTATCTTAGGGATCGGGGAGGCTGGGTATTACGCCGGAATGATCTATTATCTTTCTTTCTGGTACAAGCGGTATGCAAAGCTACGATTCACGGTTCACTTGTTGCTGAGGCGTTATTTTGTAGCCATGAACTTGCAATACGTATCAGGTACGGATTTCTTCCCTCGAATGCTCTGCCTGGCCTGATTATATGGTTCGATGAAAAGTATTTGCATGACCGGTACCCTGCCAGGCGCCATCGGAGTGGGTCGTTCGTTCCCTTTCTTCAAATGGACATGGCAAGACTGAATTTTTTGTTCTAGGGTCTCCTAGCCTTTGCCCTTGTAAGACTCAAAACCTCTCTTCTAGCCGGGTTTGTTTTTGTTGCGGCCACCTGACTGCGTCACTCACGCTATCCTTTCTTAGGTGGCAATTCCTATTCCTGGTATGCGCATTTCCGGTCAGTGGCTATCCGCTCCTAGTCATCTTTTTTCATAGATTGAAGCCATTCCAACGCTTATCATGGCGGTGACAATTCTTTTATTTCTGCCATCTTTCCCCTTTACGGCCTCATTCCTTGATCCTCGTGAACGGGCCATTGCGCAAGCGCGCCTGAACTCTGATCATAAGCCTCAATCTCACGGAGGAATGACGGGCTGGGAGGGGTTCAAAGCCGTCGTCAGTGACTTAAACGCGTGGCTGTTCACTCTGCTTTATGCTAGCTGTACGCTATTTCTATACTCATCCATGTTCTGAATCTCAAGGCCTATACACAGTCAACGTCGGGGTTGCAACAGTCTCTTACTTCTTGCCTACGGTGCGTAGTAGCTATTGCTTCCGCATACACCGAGTAGTAACGAAGTGCCCGCAGCTGATCAGGGGCCTCGGATTCTCGTCAATCAACGCTCAAGGCCTCACTGTCGCTCCCTACGCCGTTGGCTGGTTCATGGTCTTCTTCCAGGCATGGCACAGCGATCGCACTAGGGACAGAGGATGGCATATCATGCTCTCGTGCGCCATATCCTTCATCGGATACGTCATACTTGCAACTTCGGTCCAGAAGAGCGTTGGTGCGGCATACTTCGCTCTCTTCCTCGTTGTGGGGGGTAACTACAGTCTCTTCCCGCTCGCCATGTAAGCCATTCGCGGATCTGTGGATAAGGTCAATCAAATTTATAGGTGTGTGACAGGAGCTGGGCGGCAAACACATTCTCGCCAACCTCGAAGCGCGGCGTCGGTACCGCGTTCATCGTGTCCATCTCAAATTGTGTTTCCATGTGCGCAGCATTCTCTGGAGCACTCGACCATCTCTTTGACCGGCCATTTTCATTAGTGCATCGCCTCAAATATACTTTGACCCCGAAGATTCCTTCAGAAAGGGACACGCCATATCCGCAACGTACGTCTCCCTGACATCCCGCCCGAACAAACATTCTGATGTTTTCGTCCAGTTGCCTCCTCTTGGCCTTCTGTGTGGCGTTTACTTTGCGGACCCGCTTGTCACTCAACAACAAGAGGAACGCGAAAGCGTTGGCCGCGTTGACCCGGGAAGAGAAGTCTGCTGCGAAGCCCGAAGTATGGGATAACGATCCTCGCTATGTTTTCATGACCTGATAGTAGCATCGGCACGACTTAGGTGATTCGTGGATCCTATCAGTTCTGGATATGCATGTATAGATTGACTTCATATCAGCCGAGATGCATCCATAAAGTTGAAGACCTCCTCCATGCCATAAACGCGCTCTGCGTCTTTCAGAGCAGTCAGTTTTCAGTCTAAACCTCTCACACTTGAACGATGCTGCCGTCCATCCCAGTTAGCTCCGGAAATCGTAGACTCGCTTCCAAAGCGTTGTGCCAACATTATTATCAAGTCGCGCTGCCACTGGAAACATGACACCATCTTCTTTGTCAGAAGATTCAAAGAAGATGAAAGAAAAATACCAGTTTTTGGAGAACATCGAAAACAAAGGAGTCTTTTTCCAGTATTTTTCAAGTCCTTTGTCCAGGAACATGGTGCCACTCTTCCAGTGTTTGACATGAACTGCCAAATGAAGATCATTCTTGGTACATAAAGCGCTTTTATCAATCGTGATGTCATTGTCATAACTACATACACACAAATTGTATGTATGCACATTTCCTCGAGAGTCCTTCTCGAAGCTCGAGCTCCTTCAATCCTCCGTAGTTGTGGTACAGAATGTACTTTAAATGTGGGTCAGGGCATAAGTACAATTTGGCAATGCGAAATGAATGGGCGCCAAATCTCAATCATCCTCCGGTTCAGCATCACTGAACTCGCTTCGAGCGGTGCAATATGATGATCTGCTGTCCGGTCGTTCATACAGATCCAGATCATCGCCACTAGCGTCGCCATACTCGCCTCCCTTCAGACGAAGCGATGTCGCCGGGTCTTCCTCTGACGAGTCAAGTCCGTCCAGCGTCGTGGGTGGGGTATCCACGGAGAAGAGATAATGCGTCGAGGTTCCGGAGGAATAGAGGTCCACTGTGACCGTGGACGACGAGAAAGTGAGTGCACGACTGGGAAATGCGAGCTCGATGCTGGGCGTGCGAAGGAGTTGCTTCTTCCGCCGTCGTCGCAGTGAGGATGTCTTTGAGAGTGTAGGTGTACGAGTGCTAACAGGGCTGTGCATCGGACTCGCCTCTAGGATCGTACTCAATGTCCGGGAGGAACATGGTTTGCCCCGTTGGCGGGACGATGACGTCGACGAAGGTGACGACAACGGTGATGCTGATTGCGACTGTTGGTGTGGGGGGTGTAGGAGAAATGGCATCGGCAATGATATCGAACGAGTGGGTGAATAGGTTGAATGCGTAGGCGAAGGGGACGGGGAAATCGAAGAGTTTTGCCGACGCCTTTTGAGAGTGGGGGCAGGGCTGTGAGCAATTATCGGAGCGGGGTGGGGTTTCGGCTCAGGCATGCCATGGACTACGTAGTAAAGTCTGTATCCACCAGGCGATACATGGGGGAAGGGGTGTTCGAAGTCACCCCAGCGCCGGAGGTCCGGAGGCAGAACCTGATGCCTGGACTTTTGGCGACGCAAATGACGGCGGACGCGAGAGACGACCGAAGAAAGCATCGTAATGGTGTTGGTCGCACAGAGTGGTAGGGCGAAGGAAAGGTTGGGAAAGATAGAACCCAGCGATGCGGATTAAGAGAAAGAGTAGCACGTATGATTTTCTAGGTCAGAAGACTAGCGTTCATGTGTCTGATTGGAATGTGCCACGGTGTTCGTGTGGCTCTTCTGGAAGGCGGTAATGACCTAACGAAGGGGTCAGAGCAGGACAGCTGCGCACACAGTACGATGGACAGTCCACGACGTGCGAGGTAGACACTTCATAGCCCTGCTTTTATCGCTAGATGCCTGTTATTGTTAGTTTTCGGTGAGCTCACTTGGAAGTAATCGTCCGGGAGATCCGAGTCGGCTGGATAATTGACGAAAAGACACCATCGCATGAAAGATAAAAAGAGTCACGATACTGGCCCCCGACTGGTCCAAGCACTTGTTATCCGTGGTCATACGATAGCATCATCTGTAGGATTTGCAATTCAGTGCGTGGAGGCACAAGCATGTGGCCAAGCAAACGACCTCAGCTGTGACTGCGCCCACGCGTTCTCCATCAATTGTTGCCCCATCTCGACGCTAACGTTGAGTTACCCGATCTCGACGCTCGAAATTGGCATTGGCCGTCCTCCGCAAAAACGAAAACGGCGATAACAGCATATGTAATAATAAAGGGGCTAGATAATCTATGGCAGAGAACAAGCCTTGCGAGCGACTGAAAAAAAGCATTAATACAACATCCTCAAGAACCATAAAATCCTATGTCATAACTCCTTCTCGATAGGTGCACCGGGGGACCGCCAGCGTCCAACCCGCACGCCAATGATTAGATCGTCCACGTTACTGGTATCGTCACTGGCATCGTTGACATTCATAAAGTATCGTTCCCAAGCAGGTTTGACTGGTTACTCGAGCGGACCCAAGTAGAGGATCAGATGAGCTGAGACGTGGCCAGGTTTTCTCGTAGCACACCGTCGCGAACTGTCATGTACGAGGGAAAGGCAGGTGTAAGAGATCCAGGGCTTCCACTGCATTGTTAATTAAAGCAACTCACCGGACTCGAGTGTCACCGCCGTCGCTTCTGTGTCCTGTCAAGCGTCATTGTGAGATGCTTTGAGTTAGAAGGATGGAGTTGAACCCACCGTGACAGTAGTTGGGTATATGTAGGTAGAGCGCAACTCCGGCGACGACTGTTTCTGTATGTCCTTGAACTTCTCACGTAGGTCTGCACCACAACTAATCAGCCCAGAGGATTGTAAAACAGGCGAGGATGAACGTTGCACATTTCACAACGGGAATGACATCATTTGGCCTGTTGCCATAGCTCGGGAGGAACGCCTTGACCTGGACCCCGCGCTTGAGCTTGCGTCGTAGAAGATCGCACTTATTTAGGAAGAGAATGAGCTGCGTCTTCGCAAGAAGCTTGGACTGGCATATCGACGTCCAGAGGATGATGGAATCTTCTAGCCGGTTGACGCGCGGGTCCTCCTCAAGCCGCTGGTCAAACACCGAGACAGGCGAAACTGTCCAAAGATCAGCGCCGACTGCAAGTTTCAGGGAAGAGCGACGCACGGAAGATAATGACATTAACATTATCGAAAAATGGGAGCCACGCGGCACGCTACATGGCGGGATGAGCTCATACAGTCGCACGAAGCCAAGAAGCATACAAACAGAAGTACGGCAGCCTCCCACGTCGAATATCCGCCATTCCCAGCCAGTTTCCTTGCCTTTTCTCAACTGAGCATCAACACAAGCAGAACCCAATGAGAAGGGCTCACCCTTTGGATTGTCGAACGGCCCGTGCCTAAACCTCAGTCGGTGCTCCTGGATGCCAACGGTGCGCAGTCGTGCGCGGACAATATCGTTATCGCTGACGACGTAGTCCCGCGACGCTATCCGGTCCAGGTCATTCAAGAAGCTGCAAAGGCGCTCAGCCGTTGAGAGCCTACATCCAAAGGGCACTCACAATCCCGCCGAGTCAGGCAGCCGCAGCTTCCGTCGCCGAAGCGCCGCCCGCACGCACCTGTCGTCCCACAACGCCTTCATATCAT
Organism: Asterophora parasitica; assembly: GCA_018282005.1. Lineage (NCBI taxonomy): Eukaryota > Fungi > Basidiomycota > Agaricomycetes > Agaricales > Lyophyllaceae > Asterophora > Asterophora parasitica. The sequence continues at coordinate 59,078 of JABCKV010000086.1, forward strand.
CTTTGCACCCCGCTATGATATCCGACACCGAGTCCAAGTCCGCCGGCGTGTTCTCCGTGTGTAGAGGCCGCCCCTCCGGGTCCAATACATCCCTCCAAGAGCGCACCGCGAATTCGGGCGACGCTCGGCGCAGATTTGATACAACCGCATCGTTTTCAGCCTCGAAGGGCGTCGCGGACATGTGGAGCGTAGGGTGCACAGGCTCGGAACCGGCGCCCAGCCGACGCTTGAGCTCGGCTTCCACGCCCCGTAGGGGTGCGAGCCGAATCATCAGTAGCTGGTGTCGTTCGGTGAATCGCGTATCGTTGGACTCGTCTGGTTGCACCAGCGTAGCCTCCTCCTCGTCGGATTGGGCAGAAGAGTCACCATTCAGCTCGGACTCCATGACGCTCAGGATGGTCGTGATCGAGCGCACAATGTTTAGCTGGACGACGGCGCGCCAGCCATTGCGCTCTTTCTCCCAGTCGTCCCTTGAGTAACGCATGCGAAAGTCTGAATGTCGTGGTCAGTCTACCGTACACTGCGCATTCAAAAAGAAAACGCACTCTTGAGCGTTGTTGATTTTCCTGGGCGGTTAGGGGCAACATTAAGTCGGTTAGAGTAGTCAGAGATCGCGCGACTCACCACTTTCCGACTGCCCCAGCAGCAGCACCTTGATGACGTTTTTATCCTTCTTCGCCTGGTCTCTCTCCCGCTTGATGCTCTCGTCGATCGCATCGCTACGCCTTTGTGCATCGAGCTCGCGCTTCATGCGAGCCGTGGCCTGTGCAGGCGTCTCGTCTGGTGGTGGCCTCATAAACTCGATGAAGGGGTCTGAAGGGCCTGGCGTGAAGACCATTGCCGCAGAAAGGATGCGCAGAGTGGCTGAAAGACGAAACGAACAGGAGTGTATGGTGCTTTGTCAGCGCATCTCAGGGTCGAGGTGACATGACGGCATGAGGTACAAGCTGCCAGTGCTGCTGGCATTGAAGATGATGATCACAACGCGTTTTTCGAGGTGCCAAAATCCTTCAAACTTAAAGACGACCAAATTCGAAGGGTGTCGTACATGAGGAAAACCACGCGACAACTGATGGCCATGACATTTCAATTTTCATATTCCACAGATTCTTCATGACTCCTTCAAGCGGCGTGCGGCGCGCGAGCAATAGAAGAAAATAGAATACCATGCTGCCGGCGCAAATTATTACTCAAGCCATCACAGTATCACCTGTTCTATTTGTGAACCGCTGCGGGTCATTCCATCCATCCATTCATCTGCAGGGGAGGAGCCTAATTTGAGCTGCGGGCCGTGGCTGTGGCGCATTAGTGACTTCGGGCAGACTTATCAGCTTATCATTATGGCCGCACCAGCGCATTGTACCAAGACATTGTATTGTCGACACTCGCAAGCGCTGCATCATCTTGGAATTCGTAAAGGATACAAACCTCGTATTACAAATTATTTATAAAGCAAAGGTGCAGGCTCCCGACGACCGCTGACCCAAATTGACATTCATGGCTCAAGTACTGCAGCGCAGAATGTTCGCTGTTAGCGCCAAGTGCGCGAATGGACGCCCATTTGCATCGACATACTTATGCTCTAAGGATCGCGTAGCGTGCACGAACTTTGGATGTGATGCGCCACCACCCAGGCCCATGGCTAGTAAATGATGGACGCTCTTCAATGTTAATGTTCGACTTTGAAACTATAGAACTGTAGTCTTACTTACTGTAGCTTCATCAAGCAAACACCTCGAAACTTTCCCAAGCAAGGGATCTATCGGTATCCTATGCACACGGAATGCCTGTCGATTGATGGGTATCTTGACGCGCTCTCTGGTAAAGAAAGAGTAAGTGTGAGGTTAGAATATATAGAACAGTCGAATGATGAACCCGATTATCACCAAGGGGGACAATGTGGGCACGCGCTGTCGGCAAAGAGACTGTGTGAGTACAGTAACACTGGACAGCCCATTCTCAGATGTCAGGATGGATTCTGCCGGCACTCTCCATTTGGGTCAGAGACGAAAGCTCACGAAACTACGACCTGATTACATAAGGCATCAGTATAACACGATCAATCATATGTTGATTTTATGGAGAAAAAGATTATAATCGATCCATCACTCTTTTTCACGACATAATGGGCAACTACCAGACACCACAACACAGTTTATTTAGTATATACATGATTATACGGTACAAGAAGACGTGCAAGAAGTCACTGTAAGAGTCGCAGGGCAAGAGTCTTTGTCCTTGCTGGGAATGTTCCAGAACAATAGATCTTACTTATCTCCCTTGACTGTGTCAGTTTATTGAGTGGTGCCCATAAGGACACATGTTGCACCTACTGTGTCGAAGGTTCAGAAGTCGGCCTCTGACTGGTGGTGCTGTTTTACTCAAGACGGACTCACGTCTAAGTTGATAATAGAAACCCTGATGTAATCGGGATTTCATGCAGATCTAACTTGAAAGACAATCTTTGTCAATCTGATGCCATAATCCTGCCGATTTTGGGAATAGCCCCTCGAGATTTATTTTCATTATGATCACCGTTAAAATCATCAGACACAAGGGGTTCAGATTATGAAAATGATCCCAATATCGGCTGACATTGTGGACTGATTGGATTTATAACATAATCTTGCTACAAGCGCAGCGCTTACAGTGATTATTTGTCTGAAGATATTGACAATATAATCAACATTTCCCCCGGCTGTAATTTGATCTTATTATCAATATAATCGGCATAAAATCGTGATATCATCGAAGGTGCGAACAGCCAATGCCCGCAGTGCAAAGAGTACTCTGTAATTTTTAATGTTAGCGGTGCCACTTGCACGCTCATTTTTGGACCAGGGTTTCGACTGAAAGGAATGGAATCGTAAGAGGAAGGCAAGTAATAAGTAAAGGCAACATGATTACATAACGCTTGGAGAGTTTCGGTGCCAACAACGACGACGACGACGAGCAGCCATGTCCACTGCACCCACCCGTCGCGCAATCCTAGATCTATACCATGCGACACTCCGCACCTCCAACTCCTTCGGCTCGTACAATTTCCGTGAATACTTTGTTCGCAGAACGAAGGACACTTTCCGGGAGATCCAGGTGCGCCCAGACTCGTCCCGTTTCGCCTATCTTCGCTCACTTCAGCCTCTGTTTCTTCTTCTCGCATTTCCAGACTGCAGAGTCTGACCCGACGAAGGTCAAGAATCTTTACGCCGCTGCAGCGAATGAGCTCGCTGTGCTCCGCCGGAGCGCGATCGTGAACCAGCTCTATGGAGGACGAAAGCTGGCCATAGAGAGTCTGGAGCGGAGGCCGGAGGATTCCAAGACAAGGGGCGATAACTGAACCAACAACGAGAGGGACTCGTTGAAAACTATCCAGCGTTTGCAAATTGGATTTTGGATGGAGGAGACGAGGAGACGAGGCAGGGTGGACAAGGACTGCGCGGTGCAGTCCAGCTGGCATGGGCGTGCCCAGCCGTGTACTTTTACTTCGATAATGCCATCCCAGCGTGGACGGACGCTGGCTACATCCTTTGGGGCAGTACGACATACGAGACGGCTGAGTTGAGAAGTGAATTATACGTGAGTAGCCTACATGTCAAGGACACGTCTATGTACGGAAACGTTACAATTTTGTGGACGAGTCCTGGGAAGGAGCTGGGCTGGAAGTACAGGCGGGGTAGTTGAGCTTCGGCCCCAGCCTGTCCACCCGAACAACTTCAACGAACTACGAACTTCCTCCAACACTCGTTGAGCCAGACGTGCTATCCTTTGCCTCGCTCGCACTCCTCGGTTTCGTCGGTCCCTTCCAAATCAACTGCTCCTTGAGCTCCGACTCCAGCGCATGCGCCTCCTGCGCGCCCTTCAGCCTCTCCTCAAACTCAGCATGCTCCTTCGCAATTTTCTCCTGTCTGCGCCGCTCCGCGTCCGCATCATTGCCGACGAGTGTCGGGTCGCTCGCGGTGTTGACAGCTTTGGGCCGTAAGCTGTAGGTGCCGGCAACGATAGCGACAATCGTAAGGCTCTGAGCGGCGACTCGCACACGGAGCCATTGGTTGAAGGAGTGAGACTGTCCGCGCCGCATTTTGACCATAGCGACGACGAGGGCGCCCACAGTGGCGAGAGAGCCTGTTGTGAAGTTCAGGTGATGATGGATGAGAAATCGTCAATAGAGACGCTCAGCTCACCTAGAGGTACCCATGGGTTTTCCTTGAACTTCCGCGACGCCTTTTCTCGGTATGTCTCCAGGCCAGGCACGGCCTTGACTTGAGTTGGTCCACTCATGTTTTATGAATCAAGTCGCGAGTTCAAGTTTTACAAGTAGGTAGAAATAGGTTAAAACACTGTCCAGGAGGAGGAGGATGAGGTCGTGACTCGTCGCGATCGAGTCTTGGATCAAGTGCCTATAAAATAACGATGACGATCGCGGGTTACAAAATGCTCCATCCTAGTATATAAAGTGCAAACCAAACCAGAGGTATTAAATTGAAGCTCGACAAGAGCCGCGTCGTCTGAGCAGGCTATCTGGTGCTGTGGGCGAGCTCGTGGATAAACAGGAACAGCGACGGATCAATTCGCAAATATTAATAAAACTGAGGAATTCGATTTAAGCTTGGGCCTTGGCACATTCCGTCAACACACCATACTTGCAGCTTGCAGACGGCGTTAAAACCCACGGAACAAGATGCGCAACACATTCGAGACATTTAGCGCTGAATCAACAATGTCAGATCACTCCTAGGTATTTCCAAGAAAAACATCATCGAACACTTTGGAAACTGATCGACGGCTTGAACGACGATATTGTTACAGATAACTCTACAGGTAATTACACGTACATACAGCCATCGAGCTCAAGGCGGGTGCATATCCACAACTCTGCTTCATGACAGTCTAGACTGTCCGAGAAATTCAGTCGCTCAAGTCACTACGCTCGCCTCACCAGTCCCAACATGCTTCCGGGTGTCTGTGCCTGCGTTTGAGAACCTCGGGTGGCTCTGGTGTGCCCGACGGGCGTAACGCAGGCCGTCCTCATCTTGGACATGTCGAACGACGTGATGCTCGGAATTGAGGACGTCACTGGCAGAACCTGCGGCGAGCTACCACTGATCTGGAGTAACAGCGATGCCGCGCTCTCATCCTCAGGTGTCCTACGCGGCGAGAGAAGAGCTGAGATTGCCACGGGCCCAAGGCTCAGGACGGGGGGCACATGGGATGTCTGAATGGGATCGAATTGCGTCGAGGAGGGTGGGGAAGGCAGCTGCGTGATACCGGCGTCAGAGAGACGGCGCTGGGCAGGCGAGAGGAGGACTGGATCAATTTGGTTGGGCAGCCAGGACGAGATGGATGGGAGGCGGGAGCCGAGGTAAGGACGTGCTGCGAATTCCTGACGGGATATTTGCTGATTCTGGTTCTGGTACGCCTCGTCTTTAGGCTCGATGCTGGCGCTGGAGGGGCTCCCCCTGCGAGAACGTTTGACCGGCTCGTTCTGCATACAGTCCCCGTCTTCTGCGAACTGGTCGTGTCTCCTCTTCGACGATGGCAGCACTGCCCCTTGAGCACACTTCGTGCATACTGCCGACGTCGCCGGGTCTGCACCCTCTTCGAGGACTTGAACCCGCGCGATCAAGTCCTGCATGAAAGACACAGTCCTGACCAGGATCTCGAGCTTGAACTCTTTCTCCTTCTCCTCTCTCTTCGCCGACTTCTTGGGTTTCTCATTTTTCCCGCCATTCCACTCTCCGTCGTCCCCTCCGTCCCCGTCCTCCCCATCATCAACCTCAGCATCCTTCCGAACCTTGGGCTGCGCACCATAGTCCGTCGGGACCAACTGGCGCAGCGTGGCCAGCGCATCGTTGATTTTCGTCCGCCGCGCTTTCTCGATGATCGAGTGGTTCAGCTTGCGCTGCGTTTCGCGCGCAGAGCGAGACAGCGGTCCCGGCTTACGTCCGCGTTTCGCTGGACCGGGCTGAGGAGTTGCGAAAGGATCGCTCGCGCCATCCATGGGGCTTGCAGGGAGTGGCAGGATATTGCGCTGCAGACTGGAAGGTGCAGGGGGCGGCTTGGTGACAGGGGCGGGACCGACGGTCGTCCGATTCTGCTTCGCACGCCTAGCAGGCTTGCAGCTCGTCGTATAGGTTTCCTGGAGCATCTGTGGCATTGACCGGGGGGTTATCCAGATGTGGTGGGCGAACAGGAAGAAAGGAGGCGGACGAGAGAGTTCTTGAGGAAGCCGGACTTGATTAAAGAGTGCTATTGCTGGATCTGGGGGGTATAAGGCCGCTCGTGTGCAGTCAGAAACGTGTCGAGGCGGTACGCCTTTTCCTAGGCGGCGCCAGCACGCGACTGGGCTTCTGCGACATGATTGGTCCATCGCCGACACACGTTTGCTCCTTCATCCGCAAATTAAGTATCGTCTCGTGCCACAAGTTCAACGATGCAGCCTTTAAATTTAAAATCTGCGGGGACAATTGATTATATGGCCGCAACGCCAGTCGCCACTGCCGACGTTGAACTTGAACGTTTATACTTAAGTTACGAGGCGAAGGTTGGGCATGCGGCAAATACGCTTTACGTGAACTTGAGCTGTTTACTTGCAATGCTTGAGGCAAACTTTTCACCCAATAACGGAACGCAATCCTTGACGCAATCCATCTTATATAAATAAATCCATCCATCTTTGGACCACAATCACTGATCAGCCTCAGCCTGAGGCCCGGGTGGCCAAGGTCTCAACGGCAGTTGCGTTGAAATTGATGACCTTCCAAGGTCATCTTCAGGTCAAAGCGGTCGTGTCTGAAATCTGAGCGAAACCCGACTAACGAACCCTGCAAGCTTGCATGCGGTTTCTCTGCAGTTTTCTCTGTTTGCTCCGTCGCCCAATTGTTTGATCTGGGCACCGAGCCTATGTACCTCGAGCTCGGCGCCGGCTTTCTACGTGACGGTTTAAGGACTTCATTGTGGCACACTCCAGTTAACTGCATATATCCTCTGCGACTTTCAAAACTGGGTATGCGAACTGCTAGCACTTCAGGCGCTTGAATCTCTTATCGCTAGTACTGGAACTGCAAGCTGTCAGCATATGCACACCATACATTGCCCACCTCAAACATCATCATCTCTCTTTGAATCGCTGATGGCATGGGGTATCTGATCGGTGCTAAGTAGATGTCTGCACCTGCACATGCAGGGCCAATCCATATCCAAGTCACAATGTCAACTGTGCATGCATTCATCCAGGCCAGGACGCTTACAGTTACTTACTGATTGACATTCTAGATCTGTTTCCGGGGACACCATGACTAAACGCGGCCCCCGGGAGACTACTCGGGCGGCAGCTGCGGGCACTTGAGCCAGGAATCGGCGCTCGCTATGCAGCAACTGTCAACCACCGTGCGAGAGCCGTGCGAGAACTCAGGGCTAGCGTGATTACCTCCGATAGTCTCCAAATGGACCTAGGTTTTCTGATGATGGTCAGAACTTGCCAGCATTTACTTATAAGATGCGTTAAGGGCAAGTCCTCGAAACATTTCCGCCCAGCAATGGCCAGCCAACTGCGCGCTCTTTCTGACATCATCGCCGGCAATCTTAGCGTTCTTGAGGCTGCATACGAGCAAGAGGGCGCACAATTCCCTTCTTTAGACGACCCCTTTCAACCAACGCCGCTGGACAGTGATCCCTTGCTGGCACACACAAAGCAATTAATTGCAGCAGCGGCAGCCCAGCTTGTTGCGAATGTACGCTCCCCAGTAGAAATGCTCCAAGAGTATTCGCCCGGGATGTATTTGACTGTGACTTTGGGCCTCGTCGTCGACACCAACGTCCCTGACATCTTGAGTGTGGCTGGACACAAGGTTTGTGGAAGTATCTCTTGTGAACTGGTCTAACTGTATTCTTACAGGGTCTTCATGTCAACGACATTTCGGCCCAAAATGGAGTGAATCCTTCCTATTTAGGTGGGTCTTGTTTTGGAACACCAACGCCACCTCTAACGCTTGTCTAGCTCGCGTCCTGAGATTCCTCGCGACCCGTCATGTATTCAAAGAGATCTCCCCCGACGTTTTTGCGAACAACCGAATTTCTTCACTTCTCCAAAAGGCCAAGAGCCTCGAGGAAATTCAGGCCGAGTAAGTCTCTCGACGTGTTCTACCAAAAGCAACTCTCTGGAGCTTAACGTCGACTAGTCCCATCGCTAGATACGATGGAGCTGCCCTCGCGTCATTTATTTCTGCATAGTGAGAGCACCTGAACTATCTCTATCTCTCCAATGAATTTCTAACCCTTTTCCACCACTATTTAGCGCTGACGAAGCATTGAAAGGCAGCGTACTTTTCTCGGAATTTATCCAAAATCCCGAGCGGGCTGCTTCAGCGTTCAATATCGCGCACCAAACTGAAGCGAAGATGTGGGACTGGTATGAAGACCCGGGGAATGAGTTGCGGGCTCGCCGTTTCGCAGCTGCGATGAAGGGTGGCGCTGATCGCTTCCCGGCAGAAATCTTTGTCAATGGCGAGTTATTTCCTTTTTCCTGAGTCCTTTTCAGAGCGGTTTTAATTCTTTGAATCTTACAGCAATTGGTTGTGAGCATCTGCAGGACAATGATGTTGTTGTCGACATTGGTGGAAGCGTCGGAGCGGCGGTACTCCACCTGTACAAGTCATACCCAAATCTTCAATATGTTGTCCAGGATCTGGAGAAGCAGATCGTAGTCGCCAAAGAGGTACTTGAATTTGAGTTGAACACTGCCTTCACAGGTGGCACTAACGATGATTTCTCAATAGTTCTGGAAAGAAAACGCCCCAGAAGCAGTGGCCGATGGCAGAGTAGAACTTCAAGGTACGTGATGCTCGTTCAGAGTAATCGCTATATCTTACAATCGACTGACCACGTGGTGGGAAAGTGTATGACTTCTTCACCCCTCAACCGGTCAAGGGAGCCGCGGTGTATTTCCATCGCGTCAATATTCACAACTGGCCTGATCGCGAAGCGAAGACCATCATGCAGACCATGCGTGCCGCCGCGAGCTCGTCTTCAAAGGTTGTGCTCTTTGACATCATCGCAACCCATGTCTGCGAGGACCCAGTATCCGAACTCTCCACGGCTCGCCAGAAGGTCCCTTCCCCGCTTCTGCCGAACCTCGGTGTTGCGGGCGCAGGAATTCATACGGCCATGGATATCCAGGTCTGTCTTATGTATCTGGCTTTCGAAAGTCCCTTTTGACTGACGAAAAACTGAATACACAGATGCTGACCCTTTTCAATGGGAAAGAGCGCACAGAGACAGAGTTTAGGGAGCTTGGCCGATGCACTGGTTGGAAGTTGGAGAAAGTTATACCTGGTCTTCTTCCTGCGCTGGTGTTTTCTGCGGCGTAACTGCAGAGATTAATCAAGGGTATTAATTATAGGCTGTAGAGTAATGATAGTAATGACTCTGCAATGTATAAGCAGTGATGGCTTCGGACGAATGTCTGGCCCGACTCTGTACATTCATCCTTACGCTGCAAGTTCTAGTTCCTCTCGCGTATCAATGAACCATAGTCTCTCGAATATCAATCCAGAGGCTGCACCGGATTTTTTACTACACCACTACAACTACCTCAGTTCGACCCCAGTACCCACCCAACTTGCTTCACGATACCCACGGATTGATTGATGTTATAGTCTCACATTCTTGTTGGGATACGCACTGTGCACTATGAAGCCGGATTTGGTTGAATTTGTCTCGGCGCTAGGATGAATGTCACCTTTCAACCTAACGAAGGTTGGTTATAGGTTGAACAAAGTGCAACCTATCGCGCAGGATATTTTGCATCCACTTTCATTCAACCTACCGACCGGCACTTTTCAACCATGTATAGTACAACAAAATAATCATCCAATTGAGCTACGAAATTCAACCTAGGTCAATCGTTGGACTGGTCATCGTCATCTGCAAACACGGCTCGAGCTAAGGTACCGCTCCTGTCAATAATCACCCACTGCCGGGTGTTCTCCAGGCTTTGAACACGCCCTACCAAGGCCTGTACACTAGTTATGTCAACGACGTCAAACCCCCCAGTCGTCGTATAAAATTGGAAGTCAAGACCCGCATCAGCAAGTGTAACATTTTCGCCCTCGTCTAGTTTGTATGATCGGATGCCAGCCAGGATGACCGTCGTGTCTTCGGTGCCATTAGAATCAACCTTGAGGTCGCGGGAACAAGAGGGCGGAAGCTTGAGGAGGTAGATATGCTGCAGCTGGCCGTAGAAGGTTTGAAGCTCATAGACTGGCTTCCGCCGCTTCCGTCGCCCGAATTTGTCGACGAGCATGGCATACTAGTGAAAAATCATTAGACAATCATATGTGCATATAAACTTCACAACAATAGAGGTACCCACCCGGACATAGGACGCATCGCGTGAGTCGCTCACAACAGAGGCCATGGTTGACGCACGCATGGTGTCACCCTCGTCTGAGTCGATGCGACGGACCTTGCCTCATTCTTCGAGTACAGCACGCTTGACACAGTCTCGTGCGATCCTAATGGGAACATCGAATCGTGTCGCAATGGCCGCTTCGACAGAATTGATATGCAATGTCGGCCGCTTAGGTGCTTTTGGAGTAAGGAGTATACACGTAGGATCTGTTAAGGAAACATCAGACATGATGATAGGACAAAAGATGGCCGCCGATGCCACTCACACTGAGAGTCAGAGAATGAGTCCGCAATTTTTGTCTGCAGCGGCCGGAGCGCCAGCTCTTCCGACATATGGTAAGTGACTTTAATCTGAGCCAGCTGTGCCATTTCTACTGCCTGCCGATCGAGCGAGGCATACGGAAAGCGACGGCTATGGATTGCAGGCTGGAGGCTGCCACAGTACCGCTCCATCGGAAAAGCCCAATAACACCACACAGGACCAGCAAACTTGATGGAATCGGCAATATGGAGAAGGGCGTGGATGGTGAGTGGACACGCAGAAAGGCGCTCAAGATTATCTTGGTAATAAATCCTGTCTCCGAGTGTCAGAAAGCGCACATGCAGGGGTATAATGACATACCTTTCATACATCTTTACCCAGACAATAAACCCTCCCCAAACTTCTTCAATCTCGGCAGCTGAGAACTCAAACTGCAGGCAGATGTTGAGCAGTCGGACAAGCTCAAGGAAGTGTTGGTAGTATTCCGGTGATGAGAATTGTTGACGGAGAAGGACAGGCCCAAGGTAGAGGGTCCAGAATGACAACATCTCGGCAGAGCAGTTCGATCGGTCCTTCGAGATATTCGGTACATGTACATCGTATGCGGAAGGAATTGTTGAGCCCAATTTGGCCGTCGCTTCGCCGATGGCCTGCCAGACAGCATTAGATAACTCGTACATCTCAGACCCAGTGTCAAGGCCCTTGAATTCCCCGGTCCAGAGAAGGATGAGGGTCTTGATGAGGTTTTCCCATATGAGATGCATGAAATTGTAGGGAAAAGAATGCGGAAATGAAAGAGATTTGAGGTATGAAAGGATTGATACCCCTTTGATGCCGAATTTCTTGGCGAGGTTTTCTGCCTCAACATTTGTAGTGGCACGTTCTACCTTGGCACCTTGCTCCATGAGCTCGTTGTGGGTTTGGAGAGGAAGTCTTGCTGGATCGTACACCTTTGTACACTCAGGAGATGCTTGGACAGTGGGGTGGGAAGTCTGATTGAGGGGAACATAGTGTGTTGTGGCGCAGGTATTCGGAACACGCAGACCAGTAATTGTGCACATCCGGCACGGCGAAATGGCATTATGACCCTTCATCCGCATGATCATAGATATTGCAGGTATGTCACCAAATGCAAAGATAAGGAAGGCACAAAGTGCAAAAAGGACGGAGCCAAGGATATCGTAAGCCCGAATGCCAATTGCGAGGCGTAACATCTCCTGTATGAACGGCCAGAGGAATGAATCCATGTCCTTAGGTTTGTTGGGACTGGGAACGATACCCATACCCAAAGAGAGGATATTCTCCAGGTGAAAGCGGATCTCTGGTGGTAGATTGTAATTGAAGACAATCAGAGGCCAGGCTGTGTGTTTACAGTGCTTGAGTGGTGCGAAGCCATCGGTTGAGAGGCCCAGTGCTACATCATGACTATCCTTGAAATATTTGTGTGGGTACTGCTTTCCATTGACCTCAACATTCTGGTGGCAAAGAGTGCAGTAGTGATCACCATTGAAGACATCTGCTGTAGTACCCATGTATATGAATATCTTGTGTGGCCAGCCATTGGCATGTAGACGGGGTTCCTGGCAGTAGGGGCATCTGTTGAGGGCTTGGTGTTGTTAGGACACTGTAAGGGCAACCATACAGCATCACCACAGAAGGGGAATCCTCAGACTTGTTATCTTTGGATTGCCCCTTCTGCAGGTATGCCCTATTTACTCACTACTTACTATTTATAAATATAACTTTGGATTCCCCCTTCTGCAGTGTGACTTGGTCCACCCCAAAGGGATGAGGTACTATATAGTTTATGATTGGTAAGTTGGTGAAGGCCAGTCCGAGGTGAAGCATGGGAATCCGAGCAGAAGCAAGAGGTTCCAGTCAGAACATGTCAGAAATCTGGCAGAAATCCCTGGAAAACCTCAGAAATCAACAGGAACCTTTGGAAGTCAACAGGAACCTTTGGAAGTTGATGGGGGACAAAGAGGAAAAGAAGGAAAAGGTGAAATATGGAGTGGGGGTCCAGCAGGACTGGGTCAGGAGCTTGTCAGAAATGGCAGACAGATCTGGACATGGTTGTGGCATAGGCCATGGAGAAAGGGAGTTCCCCTGACATCACCTCCCCTCTAGGCTTGTGTCGCCCCAATGTCAGAGTCAGTTGCAAAGGCTGCCAGGCTGAGATGGAGAACTCCCCAGCAGATGTGACAAGCAGCATCTGGGTTTGTGCAGTGGAAGTTGCAGATCCAGTCAGGCACAGACAGGACTGTTAGGGCACGCTTCGTCCTGCTAAGGATTTACTAGGATACCCAAACCATAAGAGCCAGACCTCTCAGAGACTTAGAAGAGAGCAGAGCAGAGTTAACTAGGCAGAAACCTAAGAGAACTAAACTAAGTTCTCTAGGTATTTTATTAGGGTTTATATACTACTCTATAGTA
>JABCKV010000087.1:0-71804 GCA_018282005.1 Asterophora parasitica
TGGCTCAGGCGATGGAACGAGGCACAGCACCACCATCATCAGCATTGCTTGTGCTGCCTGGCAGCGATGAAAAGGTACGTGCTATACACAGTACAATAATGATTGTGGCGTGTCTCAACGACGCTGCACCCGTCACGCAGGAGACAGCATGGATTATGTCCTCACATCCCTCGCACCCCACCAAGGCTCTGCCTGCACTGAAAGCACCACCGCCGACCTCCCCGCACATCCTTACACGGCACCAATCAGGAATGCTGAAAGGGGGCGACAGATGACTGAGACCAGTCCGTTTCCGACTTCAAGGGCCGCTGACCTTATGTACATATAGCGGTACTATAGTAGCGAAATGCATGCATCCATTGTTGGCTTCGTGGTACTGGCCTGTCTGGGTTTCCTTTAATTTCATTTAATTTTGATTAATTATTGCGGGCTTCGCCCGCAGGTACATATATAATATGCGAGCCTGCCCTAACAGGGTTCTGCCTAGCGGTAACCCGTGCGGAGTCCAGACTGTGGAGTTTGAGCGGATCTCGGATCCGACAACCTTTATAAGGCTGAAGCATGGTGATGGAATTCTTCATACCTACCCCCAACTTGCCCTTTTCGTGAAACCGCATCATGAGCAACAGAGGACAACGAGGTGGTGGAGCTCGAGGCAGCGACAGGGGTGGCCGTGGCGGACCAGGCGGACCTTCAGGAAGGGGTGGCGACAGAGGAGGTCATTCTAACCCATCCTTTCATGGAGGTCCTCCTGGTCATGGCGCACCCCGGGATCCGCGAAGTCGCGGTGGTCCTCCTGGCAGTGGAGGCTTCCGCGGCGGCGCCCCTCGTGGTCGAGGCGGTCCTGTCATTTTCGCCGAAGGCGCTCCCATTAATACACCACCCCGTCTTGCGGATACTAGCCACTTGGAACTCATCAACGCATTCAAATCTCTCAAGTTTCTTCCTGACCGTCCACTTCGCCCGGGATATGGAACTCTGGGAAATGCCATCACCTTGAGGGCTAATTTCTTCCCTATGAGACTTCCCAAAGGCCCCATCTACGACTACAACGTTGAGATCAGCCCGAAGACTGACATCAACAGACTCAAGGCCCGTGTCTTCCAGCTTATGGAGCGAAGCCCTCTCTGCGTTCCTCATCTGCCGTATCTTGCACATGATCGGAGTCAGCGTCTTGTTTCAGCTCGCAAGCTCCCTCAGCCCCTGAACATTGAGGTCCCATTCTTCGAGGAGCCCGACACTGGCCCCAATGCAGCTTCTAAGATTTACATTGTGTCCATCGTGTTCGAACGCGAGCTTCAAACAGGCCAGTTGACTGAGTACGTCTTACTTCTGTCTACTTGGATCCTTTCTTTGACGTACTGGTCCCGCGCAGACATATGAGTGGGAAGGCGGCAGCGAGGGACTACGATCCACTTCCCCTTGTATCTGCTCTAAATCTTGTTCTCCAGCAACACGCCAGTCGAAACGGTGTCCGCGTGGGTAAGAACCGCTATTTCTTCCCTACGTCGGCCCATAAAGTCAGCCTTGGACCCGGTGTCGAGGCATGGCAAGGGTTTTTCACATCGGTTCGCCCAACCTTCAAGGAATTGATGGTGAACGTGTAAGTCTTCTTATTCTCTTTCGCTATATCCAGTGCCATCTAATTCTTCTCAAGCAATGTCTGCATGACCGCCTTTGTCGAGCCCGGAAATTTGGCCGACGCTCTCCTCAACTTCTCGCGCAATTCCAGAGGCGCTATGCCCACCTTGCCCAAGGGAATGGCGAGGGTGAAGGTTCGAATGCAACATCTAGGCTATACAAAGCCGATCAAGAAAGTCGGTACGACCTCCGCTCGCAACACGAAATTTGACTGTGCTGAGTTGGGTGGCACCGTATCCGTCGAGCAGTATTTCTTGAAAAGTGAGACCGCCATCCGCATCTATGTATCTTAGATGGTCATGCTAACAAACAATGCTCTAGAATACAACATCAAACTTCGTTATCCCGCCGATCTTCCCGTTGTCGATGTTGGGAGTGCAAAGAAAACTATCTGGGTCCCCGCCGAATTATGCCATATCCTTCCCGGGCATCCCTACGGCAAGCTAAACGACAAGGAAACCGCGCAGATGATCCGATATGCCTGCAACCCCCCACGGGTCAATGCTGAGGCTATCATCAACCAAGGTTTCGGCACCCTCGGCCTTGCGCCCATTGCGTCGCCCATCGACGGATTTGGCATTTCCATCGACCCCGAGATGGCCGTTATCCCAGCACGAGAGTTGCGCCCGCCTCGCCTGACATACAAGGTCGGGAGCGTGAGCGTTCGGGATGGGAGCTGGAATATTCTCGACGTCAAGTTCCACCGCGGCGCGCGAGTTACTAGTTGGTGGGTCGTGGTCATCCGGGATGGTATGGGAATGGTCAACGGCCCTACCGATCCAAAACTTCAGGGATTGGTGGCTGGCTTCTCGAATAAGTGCGCAAGGAGTGGCATGACAATGCCCGAGGGCCGTCCTCGCCTTATTCCTATCAATCTGCTTCCTGAACACACTGACCCAGGCAGAACAAATGCCATCGAGCTCATCCGAACGACACTGAAGAATGCCGTCGAGCCTGGAAGGAAACCGAGTTTCATTCTTGTACTCTTGGAGAAGCGAGACAATTTTATCTATCCCGCCATCAAGGTGTGCTAAGTTCTCCGCCCTTTCTTTCCTAAATCTTGAGATTTACATCTCTATTGCCAGCGCATCGGAGACATGGAATTGGGACTCCACACCGTCCACATGCAGCTCGGCAAGGCGCTGAACGATGACTCGAAGAAGCAGGACCAATATTTCTCCAACGTCGCATTGAAGGTAAACACAAAGCTGGGGGGCATAAATCATTTGGTAAGTTCTTCCCAAGACTCATATCCTACCAAAGTTTTAATCTCGGATCTCTAGCTTGACGACGGAGCCATGAAGTGGTTAACAAAGAAGAAAACAATGATGGTCGGAATCGATGTCACACACCCTGGACCCGGAAGCAGAGAGGGAACGCCGTCAATTGCCGCCCTTGTCGCTAGCATCGACGATTCCTTCGTTCAATTCCCTGCCACCCTGAGGATTCAGCAGAGTAAACAAGAGGTCAGCCTGTCTGTTGCTTTGTAGTCACTCCGAATCTGATTTGGTTTCAGATGTTGGGCGAGCTCGAGAACATGCTCCTAGAGAGGCTTTTGGCGTACGAACGGAAGAATAAGGTTTTGCCTCAGAGGATTTTTGTTTTCCGTGATGGCGTGTCCGAGGTCGGTCCTCTCTGCATCGATGGACCTTGCGCTGATTCTTTTATTTATTCTTCAGGGACAATTTGATACCGTCATCAAGGAAGAGTTGCCTCAGATTCTTGATGCCTTCAAGAAGCTTGAAACCAAGGAAAGGAAGACGAAATATAGGCCCCAGTTGTCGATCGTGATCTGCGGGTGAGTACAAAGCTATATTTTTCTTCACTCACGGCAGCTTGAATTTCGGAACTTTACTACTAGCAAGCGCCATCATGCACGCTTCTACGCGACCAACTCGGCGAACGCTGACAGGAACGGAAATACACGTCCCGGCACCGTAGTCGACAAGGGCGTTACCGCGGTGTAAGTCGCGTTGTTTTGCATCTCGAATCATCCTGCTCACAGGTCGTGGATTCTGTAGCTTTGATTTTGACTTCTATCTCCAAGCGCACGCGGGTCTTCAAGGTTCCGTCAAGGCAACACACTACACTGTTGTCTATGATGAGAATGCTTTCACTGCCGACGAAATTCAGCAAGGGACCAACGACGCCAGCTATCTATACGCGCGAGCGACCAAGGCCGTCAGTCTTATCCCACCTGCTTACTACGCCGACCTGGCATGCGAGCGTGGGCGCTGCTATCTTAATGATTTCCTGGTGGATGATAAGAGTTCGGAATCTGGGCGGGGGAGATTTGATCGTGAGGAGGAGAGGAGGAGAGTCTTCCATGCTGCTCGGCAGGCATGGGGTCAAGGCGTAAGTTCATTCATTGTTTTTTTTCAGCCACTCGTCTAATCCTCTCTCTTCAATTTAGCTTCATGATGATGTCAAGGAAAGTATGTTCTTTATATGATGACAAGATAAACCATCGATTCGCTCTGGTCTCCGAGCCAGCGGAGGACACAACCTACGGTCCGGCATCCCTTGTTCTCCCCGAAATTACTGTTCTGGGTGTACCTTTTATGTGTAACAGTTGTATGTGGCCGAATTTCCAGTTTTCCACGATGCCTTTGCTCGAGGATAGTCTTCTTGTCACCGCTACGGCCCACCGGCAAGAAGAGAACTCGCCAATAGTAACTCGTTCAGTGCTTTCTGAAAGGGATGCAGGTAATATTGAATTCCAGAATGATTAAACCCTATGCCTGTCCGGATCCTGCATTGGCGATTGATGTATTCGCGTTCAGGAGGACGAGACGACCTTCGCGGTTCCTGGTGAGTAATCGGGCACTCAAATCCTTCGGCGATGGGAGGCCCTCTGACGCTGAGTTTCGGAGGTAGAGGAATCCTTGCGTATTCCATGACGACTACATTGAAGATATCGAGATAGCACTGATTATAGACCTTGATCATGAGAGGTGTATATATCTATTAATATGTTCAGGGGGTAGTATTACTACATAAGTACGAGATTGGTAGCGCTACCCACTCAAGTCACATTCGCCTATCGGTCACCATCTGATCTATAGTAGACATGAAAGTCCCTGAAAACGGCCCAAGTCGTGAGAATGGTATCACCAAAAAGTAGAGCAAACTGGCCATGGAAGGAGACACAAGGGCCTCCAATAAGCTCAAGTAGATCGCGGTATAGCTGCACGGATATGGATGGCGGGCCCACAAAATCGAGCATAGTCAGATGACTTCAGTAGAGATTACGCGCGCTCTTGCGCCGATACGCAAGGAATTGCATCCATCGAAGCACCCAGCAACATCAGAAGCGCGTCTAGTAGATATCTGAGACTCATAACTTTCAAATGGACAGACAGGGGTCGAAATGAGAACTCCTGCGCTCAAGAACTGAGGAGCAAAGAAGGCGATGAAATAACCAAGAAACGAGACAAAGATCTGCCGGGATCCTTCAAATATTATACACGAAGCTAGAGTGTTGAACGTTGAATGGTCGACGTTGTTAACTCGTTGGGACGTTGAACTGTAGTACGTTTCCTGTGGAGGCTGATGCCAAATAGAACCCGCAAATTTCCTTATACGAGCTATGTACCCTCAGATCAACGAAACGTGGTAAGGACCGACTTGGTACCAACCCTCTTTCTATACAGTACCGCAACGGCTCGACCGCAGGAGAATTGTCTCAATCTCTCGTCATTTTCTTATCATTTGTTTGAGCAAGGCCCAGGTAAGCGCCCTTTTATAGGCCATGTAAGAGTTCCCAAACCTCTTATGATGTCCAGCAGTAAAGGAAAGACGACGGGCCTTACTTTGGATGTTCACCCACCCCGCAGTACACCATTAAACAGCTTCACCCAACTCGGGGAACCGCTCAAACCACCGAGACGCGAGGTGTCACCGCCCAAGCGCAACACAAAGTCGCTCTCTCCAGTAAAGTTGGTGCCTGATATACCTCATACGCGCCGGCCGTCGAGAAGGCGGTCACAGTCGAACGAGCTGGGTACCTTTGTCCCTTCGAAATTTCTCTTTACGCCGGCCGACACTCCCCCGGCGTACACCCCGACACCCTCCTCCCCCCTACCCGCAAGATTCACAGCCCTGAAGTCCAATTCTTCCCCTCTCTTGACCTCTACACCGCCGTTGAGCCCGTATAGCCACGCACCCCGCCGTGCGTCGGCGCATGTGTACAGCGAGAGCGAGGCCGACGATCCGGACGACGACGAGTTCACCCCTGCGTGGTCGGGATCTACGGGAAAGTTGAAAGCCTCGGGGTCATCCACGAGTTTGCGCACCCGGATATTTGGCTTTGGGTCGTCTGTCTCTTCGCGACACCGGGACCGGCCAAGTACAATATGTACGACTCCGGGGGAAGCGTGCCTGGGTGAGACAGAGACGGAGATCGACGAGCCGGTGAGTACTACGTCCCTTTCTTATAACCCCCAACTGACAATTGAATAACATCGTCACAGCCAAAGCACCTTCCCACTGCACGAATAATACCCTCATCGGGACCACTTTTCCCTCCCGGCGACCTGCAAGCTCGACTCACACCGTTTCTCTTCGAATTTTCCCGTCTCCTCTCAATCGTGCCAGCAGTTTTTGGCACGCTGTATAACATTTATCACACATACCAGCCTCCGCCTACGCATGTAGATGGACACCTCGCCCCACAACGCATCGACTTTTTAATCTCTGCCCTGTGGGTACGTTGCCACCCGTCGTTATGTCGTCATGTTCACCCCTGACTTGACACCTTTTGCAGGCGATACTGACTGGGTACCAGTGCCTCTGCCTGACGACAGGTCTGCTGACACGGTGGCAGGTTTACTACCCGCCTCTCGCGACGCTTATCCGCCTCCTCGCTCTGCAGGGGATCTGCTGGCCGGCAACACAGCTCACGCGTACGATTCTTGAACACGAGAAGCGGCCCGTCATCGTGTGGGCTGTCATTGGGACCACGACGTGTGTGAGCCGCGGCGTGCAGATCTGGGTTACGAGTAACCTGTGGTGGGAGACGCGGGAGGTGAGGGATCGGAATGGAAATTCTGCACCCACAGAGGATGTTGCAAAGAGCGGGTACTGGAAACGGTGGGGGGGCGGGAAGTGGGGTGGGAGAAGATGGGACTGGAAAGAGGTCGGGGTCAAATGTGTGTTGCCTGCGGGGATCGTGTACTTCATTATGGCATGGGCGGAGCAGCTAAGGAGGGAGTTTTCAGGCTGCCAGGGTTGGTGATGCTTTACTTTGATATGCTTCGGGTCCAGGAATTCGTATTATTGTATCTTTATCTTGTTGCATGCGTGTATAGATGTTAACTTTTGCCGTTTTTGTCGCGGAAGACCGATGGTCCCGTCTGCTCTGGTCGAATCATTTACATTGTCATTATAATTTACCAAGTCCGAAGGGACTCGGTGATTTGGATAAGACCACTACAAGTGAGAGGTTGATCTCACACGGAAAGCTCCCAAAGCGCGTTGACAATAAAGTGTGACAGCCAACAGGAGGGAGGAGTAATGCAAGCCAGAAAATTATCTGCTTTGTATCACTGAGAAGATCACTGCCTCAAAGCCAACCCTGGTAGCTGGATATTTCTATTCCGGTGCTTAAGTACTTTACAGAATTGCCTACAACAAAGTCTCATCATGTTGCGCGAGCAACAACAGAAAGCGACGAACAAATAGAAGTTTCAGTGCTTACAACACGAGGGAGTGGGGACGGTATTCTCTCAGTTTCTCCTAGACAGACACTATCAGTCGTTCCTCCGGAGTCCGTTCTATAGTATTCTCTCAGATTGGCGATTGAACGCGATTCGCGACGCGTTACATCAGCGATCACATGCGTTGTGCTATTATGCACATGAGTCGCTTGACGTTGAACTGTTACTTTGGTAAACCATCAATTTCCTCTTGGTGTGCCGTTGTCCTTTACATCTTTACCTTTAGCTGTGGCGCAAATAGCGACGTAGCAGAACGAAAATGCAAGAACTCCTCAATATCAATCCTTCTCGACATATGTCATTGACTCATTATTTCGACTTCAGTCACGCCCCATATACGCCCACACCTCTAAATCTAAAGTAATAACCACCTTGACTTTGACTCACTAATAACTACCTTGACTCCTAATAACCACCTTGGCCCTTGCTCGCAACGGCTTCGAATCTTTCTCAGCGACCACAGTGCGCATGATGTCTACCGACCAAGGATATGTCGATCAGCTTCCCCTATCTTTCTCAGGAAAGGCGGCGCGTCGTGGGGACACCCGCCGCCGGCGCCAATCGCCTCATGCACCTACATTAGACATAGGCGACACTCTGGGCGCGGGAGATTCTTACCTCGCTGTGGATGTCCTGCCTGAGGAGCTGGCAGAGGTAGCGTTTGAGAACTTGATCAAGGAAGTAAAGTTCAACGTGATGCACCACCGGGGTTCGTTCACCCTTTCTGCGCCATTTATGCTCGATACAAGCTCCTGAATGTGTTTGCTCAGGTGGCGATGTGCCGAGACTCGTTGCAGTGGAGGGCGATGTGGCCGAGGACGGCAGGTACGCTGCAGCTCACTTACGAGAGGTCGGGCCTGCTCTGATCGTGTTAAAGCTTTCCGTTGTATCGACACCCTGCAGATGTATCACCACCTCTGTGTGCGTTCTCGCCAACTGTTGCGCGCATCCGCGATCATGTCCAAATGGTGCGTTTTTTGTATGTGCCTTTCTGCAGGTTCGATTTCCCACCGACTTTCTCCGCGCCCATCACGTTGACTAGATTTTGAAGCATCCCGTAAACCACGTCCTCATCCAACACTACCGGTCCGGGAAAGATTACATCTCCGAACATTCTGACAAGACAATAGACGTTGTGCACGGATCGAACATCGTAAATGTCAGTCTCGGGGCACAGCGAGTCATGACCCTCCGCCTCAAGGGCACGCGCAACAAAGACCAAGACGAACCAGTGGTCTTGGACGCGCATGGCAAGCCGCCGCCGAGGTTGACGCAGCGCTTCCCCCTGTCCAACAACTCGATGTTTGTGATGGGGCCCGAGACAAACAAGAAGTGGCTGCACGGGATCAGACACGACAATCGCGCGTTGCAATCCAAGACGGAAGAGGAGCTGCTCCAGGGCGGCGGGCGCATCAGCCTGACGTTCCGCCACATCGGCACTTTCTTGACCGCGGACGAGAGTATGATCTACGGACAGGGCGCGACGGGAAAGTCCAAGGAGGCTGCATGTCCGGTCGTGATTGGTGGGCCAGAGGGCGCAGCCTTGATTCGCGCTTTTGGAGAGGAGAATCAAAGGAGCGATTTCAATTGGGGTGAGGATTATGGTGCGGGCTTCAATGTCCTGCACTTTCAGCTGGAGCACGACGATTAAATTGTACTTTTTTCGGGTCTTCACATTCAACGTCCCCCTCACTGGTGACTGGGAACTCAATTGAAAAATCGCTCATATGATATATAGACCACACCAAGTTCAAGTTGCACCCATATGGCTACACATTGCAAGTAGCAATCCACAGGGGCCCATAGCAACCAACTGGGCAATGGGTCGGATTCAATCTTTTTTATTCTCTGACCACCACCACTGAGTGTACTATTACGGCGCCTACGTTCGCGCTTGCCCCCTTTCCCCACATTCTTTTCAATTTTTTCTTCCGTCGCAGGACGCTCGGAGGCATTTCTGACAGCTGTGGTTAGGGGTACGCCTGGAGGTAAGCCTGTTATGATATTTGCCATATATGGCATGGATGGTTCGAGTTTCAGGAACAAGCGGTGGCTGGTTGAGTTGTTGGCGTTTCCTCCCACTGCCATCAGTTTTTGCCTTCTGCCCCCAGTAAAGGCAGGACACGAGGCAGGCCATCGTCATCCTACACGAGGCCAGCGCGTTCAACTTCCCGTGCTCAGCTCGTCGACGACGTGAGCCACGGCCTGCTCGCCGCCGACGCGTTTACACAAAAAAGGATACTATTAACGCGATACATCCCGACGACGGCCTTATTCTCGTCTGGGACTATCGATGCCCTTTTATTCACGAATGTCACGACAGTCCACCCCCGATCAGCCGCCAAATAATTCATCGACCCCAGGAAGCTCACCAGTCACGGGCCAGGAAAACACGTCTGAGCAACCATCATCGTCGTCGCGCAGAATGTCCAAGGACTCGGAAGGGTACCCCTCTTGGCTTCCGAGACGACCGCCACCCCCGGCCCCGGCGTCTACTTTTCATTCATCGGTAGGCCTCCCAGAGAGCGGTGCTAGTGAGCCGCCACCGTTCCTTGGTGGCCGCAAGCCGACACCGCGTTCGGTGCGCATCGTCAGTCTCCAGGAGTCCTATGCAGAGAAAAGCCGCCGCGAGCCTAGAGATCAGACTCGCGTCAACGATTCCACCCGCATCTGGTCGAGAGCCGCTGGCGCAGCCATGTCGCCCACTGTCTTCTCCTCGGGCGACCCGCTGGGATCCCGCACACCACAGCCCAAGTTTGGGTCGCGGGGGCTGCACCTAGAACTTCTACAGAACCCATCTCTCATATCTCGTTTCTATTTCTACATCTACCCCATTCTCGTCTTTGCCCACATTCCGCTCCAAACATTCTTCGACTTCAATGCTGTATTCATATTGTTCCAGTGGGTATTTTCTCAAATGCTGACCTCTGGTCTGGTTTACGAATACTGATCCATTCCATTACAGAGTTTCAAAGTTCCCCAGCCCTCAAGCGCCTGGTGTTCCCGGTTCCGGAAGAAACTGGGCACTCGGCGCGGCCGCCTACATCGCCTGCTGGCTCGTCTGGATCATTGTAGTTTTCATTGTATATGAGCTTGTCTACTCTTTCTCCCGTCGGTGGCGCGTCAGTAAGTTTCTTCCACCAACCTTATGGATTGCTTCAATTCTGATGTGGCTTCCGTCCAGAGCGCCCCCTGATGCTTCCGATCTATCTCTCTTCCTCCGCCTTCAATCTCGTTTCCATGACCTCCTACACCAACTTCTGCTTCCTGCAGCACATCCGGCTCTCTGCTTTTCTAGGCGAGAGCGGTAGCCTTCGTGACGGTCTTGCAGAGACGTGTTGGTTCTACTCGCAAAACGTGCCCACCATAGCTCTGCTTCTCCCGCGTGCAGGACTGGCGCTGGCTCTATTACTTGCATTTTCGAGTCCTCAGATTGGTATTGTCGTGCTGACCGATGCCGGCATCCACTATCGAGATACGACATTCTTCCGCGCCCAGGACGGTACGCTGACGAACTACGCCCGCGGAGTGCTCATTGCGAATGCTGCGTGGACTGCGTGGCGCGTGCTTGTGCTGTGGATCAGCTGGTGCGTTACTGTCGATATTCGCAAGTTCTTTACACTGATGTGTGCCTCATTAGGATCGGTCTTTGGGTTCTTAGCGGCCAAGGTTGCGGCGGACTTTGTGGTCCTCGCTATCGCTGGGAAGAAGAAGAAGCGGAGAAGACGCGCTCATTTTACAGCGACTCTGGTTCCATCGATAATGACGCTGTTACCTGGAGCTGGCGCGAATGTACCCGCATGCGCGTGCACGAGGCATACGACTTCTGCCTGACCGTACGCCCCACCCTGCGCTGGAGCGGCAAGAAGGAGGCATCAGATGCGGCGGAGCTCCCCGGTGAAGTCTCTGCTGGCAAGCCTTTTGAAGGTGTGGATCAGGTTCTCGCGGCTGTTGGATTCCCCTCAGTGCCGCCCCCAGCACGGCGCGGGGTCCTTTCTGGCGATCTGTTTGAGGGCCCGAAAGATGAGCCGCCCATGGAATTTTCGAATATCATCCCGAAGGTGGTGAGGCGCTCGTCGAAGGATAAACAGGTAGCTGGACCTTCGGTGCCCCTTATGTCGCTGCCGTATCCGTTTACGGCAGCTGGTGCACATATGTCGTCGACCGATAAGGTGCCTTTCCCGCCATCGCCCTCCCCCAGCGGCAGCAAGAAAACTAGCAGTGGTAGCGGAAGTGGTAGTGGTAGTGGTAGTGGGAGCGGTAGTACAGAGGATGATGATGCTGAGGAGGAGGAAGAAGATGATGATGAAGATGAAGATGACCAGAGCGAAGAACCTTCATCAGGAAGGGCCTCTGGCTCTATGTCGAGTCTCGGTCAACCTGTATCATCACGATATCCGTTCCAGTACCGTCGCCCAGGTCGAGGAAACAGCATCTCCTCCGGCGCACCATCGCACATATCGCCCACATCGCACTCGCGCTCGATGCAATCCAGGTTCTCACAGGGTACACAGTCAACGGGTAATCGTGAATCGACGGACTCTCACTCACCCCGGTCACAAACTTCAAGCTCGGATGTGGCATTCAGCACCAGCAGCGGGATCCCCATGCCACCAAGGCACCCGCAGCAAGGACAAGGACGCGGCAGACAGAGGGCAGGCACCGCCCCTGCATTCTCGCCGACGTCTTCGCCGTCCATTGTATTCCCAACAACAGGTCGGCCGCGTGCCCAGACGCGCACGGATTCGGATTCCCTCGGACATGGACTTGGCTTAGACGAAGGACACGAGTTACTGGACGAGCATGAGTCGGATGCATCCCACGAAGCAGCTGAGCGAGAGGACCAGGTAGGGCTGCTATCCGCTGCACCCAGCCCACGGACGTCGCTTTTGCACAGAGGAAGCAATGTCTCACAGCACCTCGGTGGATCCCGATCCAGTTCGAACTCTAGGACGAACTCACATACGGGCTCCTCGTCGCGTTCACGAGCAGGGTCCATTTCGATATCCGTACGGTCGCGTGCCCAGTCTCTAATGCAAAACATCGGCGCCGCGTCCCACTCATCGCTTGAGCTTGTGCAGACAACCATCCGCTCTCGCGCCAACTCGTCCATGGCCCGCCTTGAGGAGGATTCGTACTACTCCGACGACCGAACACATTCGAGATCGGGCAGCGGATCGGTAAGCGCAAATGAGAACTACACATTTGGCCAGCCGATGAGGATGCACTTCCCGCGTCGAGAGGAACTCCCGTTGGAGGAGGAGCCGTCGATGCCATCGACGCCGTTACCACAATCATCGACACCACCGACACTGCACCACTCCCTGTTCAATTTGTCCTTCGCTGGTCCCTCTCAAGTGCAGCCTAGCCCATCCCAGGAAACCACAGTATCGACGGGGCGAGAGGTCTCGATAGCAGAGACAGTCTTCCACACTCCAGGCCCGTCGAGCCCTGTCGATATTCCTCGAATTACGCGTGACCTTGTTCCTCCGGAATCAGTGACGAGTAACAGCCCGCCAGATATCAGCACAGCGGCACAGTCGTTCGTGACAGCGCCTGCGACGATTATTAGCACGGCAGAGTCTAGTAACGCGACGATTGCGAGCTGGGGAGACATGGGCGTCTCCCATATGGTTGACCGGTCGGATTCAACGTGGCGGCCTGCATGAACACATATGTCCAACATGATGATCCCACCCAGCTCATGATGTATGACCTGCCACGAGTCTTTCAGTAATCTCTGTTCTTGTACATGTTAACATGGCTTAGGCTTGCTCATGATTCAATTTCTCTAACCCCGATTTTCCCTTTGCGACACATTCTCCAACTCCTGACTCTTACTTGCTTGCATTCACGACGTAATCACTAGGCATCACTACTGCTCCTTCTTATCCGTTATTGCTTCAATTACCTCGCGATCTTCTATGCACTCCGCCTCATTGCGTTCCCCCCACCTCGTTGACATTCACGTATATCTATAATCCTAGTATCTCATTTCACCTCCCCACCACAATGGAATAATTGGAACATCTTTCCTTTTTTGTGGAAGCTCTGTATGCATCCTCGTGAAGTACAGTGTAGGACGGCTAAAGCCAACCTCTCGTTTCTGACTTCAATATGCAATCTGAGTCGATTTCTGTAGTTTTTGTAAAAAATGGATGACTTGCTGATGACGAGATGCCATCACTAGATTTTGGGTGCCAAGAGGTCGGTTTTGACCGTCCTACACTGTATAACTTCGAGCAATAACATCTAGAGAGCCAGTCACGCAGCCGATTTTCCAAACATGCGTCCGACTCTGTGCGTGATCCTCTCCACGCCTATCCCCACTCCCAGCAGCACCCCAGCGTCCGCAACCAACACTCCCAGAACGCCCGTCATGAATCGCGGCGCAAACACCTTCCACACCATCAAATGTCTCCGGAGGACGGCCGCACTCACCGCCGTCCCAAGGAGCAATGTCGCGTAGTACGCCATGTACCCCACTGCCGCAAGCGTGCTCTCGCCTTTGACCTGCGAATCAGGCTCTACGACATCACCCGTGTTCGACTTCTCTACGGATAATCCTGTCGGAATATTCGGCACTGGAGCTCGGTTCCACAAAGCAAGGAGGGGCGCAGCGAGACCCATGAGGAACAACGGGCCGATGGAGTTCAGCACGACCGTGATCGGGGCAAAGGGGTATGTAAGGGTGGGCGTGAGGAGGAAAGCGGACTTCCACTGGATGGACGAGATGACTGCCTGATGGCCCGTCCCAAAAAACACATGGATGCTCAGCAGCGCTACGGGAACTATATCGGTAAACCAGATGGGAGGCGATGTAGTCGCAGACGCCTCGACATTGAGCAACGCCGACGGGATGGATGTCGCAAACGCAGCCTCGATGCTTCTGACATCACGGACGCTATCCACAACCTCCAACCACGCGAGAAGCGCAACCGCCGCAAGCCCCAGGACCAGTTGGCCTGTCAACTGCGTCGTGGTATAAACAACGGCAAAGGCTATGCTCCAGAACACAAAATACGGCGACCCGAACGCGTTGGCGTACCCGATGACATTGACCTGGCGTTTCTCGCCTTGTTTGGCTTCTTTGGTCTCAAAGTCTAGACAGATGGGCACGGCCCACCACAGGGCGCCACCACCAAGCATGACCACGCCAAATGCCAATCTCGCCATCCACGTCCTGCCGAGCCGGAGGAACGGCGCCCATTTATGTCCGAGTACGGTGGCAGAGTCCGCCCATTCGATGGCCCAGTACAACGCGCCTGCGACGAGCGCGGGACGTAGAATAATGGGTAAGAAGGATCGGGCGACACCGACGTCAGAGTGGGTGATACGCATGAAGCGCGCAACGGCATAGGGAAGGGCTAGGGCTGTTGGGAGAGCGAGGATGAGTACAAACAAAGGGGGTGAGGGGAAGGAGGACGAGGCGTAGAATGTGACGTGGCAGTAGGGGTGCTGTTCCTCCCTGCATATAGTGCTAATCGACATGAGCCGGATGCACGCGGCGAACAGCAGTGAGAAGCCAATGATGCGGTAGCGGAGGCGGGGAACGGGCGCTCTGAAGCCCGTCTGGACGTATGGGACGATCGAAGAGGCAAGGAGGAAAGGCACGATTCTGTCTTCCCAGAATGTGAATGAGTTGGAAAAAAAGGCGAGGGTGTGAAGGACGAGGGGTACCGGAGTCGACTTGAGGATGTCGAGGGTGACAGGTGGGGGAGATGCAATGATAATGAGCAGGGAGGAAACGAGCGGTGCAGTAAATATGATACAGTCCAGAGCATCGAGCCCTGGGAGGTATGACGCGAGTGGAAGGTAGGCAACGAAGCCGATAACAGCTCCACTGGCGATTCCATGAAGACACTGAGCAAGGTGCACTTCCAGCCAGCTATTCCATCGGCTTTTGGCAGCAGCCAAACCTGTGTATATGGACCACGTGGCCAGCAAGCCGATACCGAGAACTGCAAGTCCAAGTCCCATAAGGAGAGGATTGAATTGCGCCCACATCGAGCGACATGCCATCAATGCCACCCAGTTGAAAGTAGACAGTGAGATAAGTTTCGCTTCAATGGACAGGGAAGTTGCTTGGGTCGCTGTCCACGCAGTTTCCAGTCCTTTCCACGATTCATCTAACTCGCCGCCAGATGGGCTGGACCGGTACACGTCCAGGTACGACTTGACCTGTGCAGCGTTGACTTCCAGCGCACGAGAAAGGTCGCTGCCCATGCGATCGCGCCAGAAAATCTCCGGGATCACGGTTCCAAGGTTGTTGAACGGGATAGGTAGACCCAGAAGAAGGGACAGTGTCGGCAGGATGTCAATCTGTTGTATGGTGCGGTGGAATACCGATGTCCCAGGGAATCGAGTGTAGCGCAGAAGCCCGGACGGGGGACGAGTATGTGTCTGTGTAAGCGCCGGCCCCTTGCTGTATACCCAAAGCGCTGATGACGTCTCAAGGTCACCGTCGCCGCCATGGTCGCCTGAACGGTCCATGCCGTGATCACCGAGAACGACGAGCAGCGTGTCTTCGTCAAGCAGCCCCACGACTCGTTTGAGCACGTCGTTCATCTGAATTAATTTGGCCTCCATGCTGGGGTGATCGGGTCCCACGCGGTGACCAACATGGTCAACACCCAGGAAGTGGCCAACCAGGAAGTCAAACGGCTTGCGCGGGTCCTCTAGCAATGGAAATAGGTGAGTGATGATGCCTTCGTCGACGGTGTGGAGGTCTTCGACATTGAATGAGTCGTATGGGAATGTCAAGTTCGCTTCAAACGAGTCCGGAAACACTGACATCCAGGTGTCGTCGCCCATGAATCCAGCCTGGAATAATTCAGTAGCGGTTTACAGTTATGCTTTCGCTTGACACACCTTTCTGCCAGCGAGCCGCAGCTGTTTTAATATCGAATCCTCCTCTATTGACGAGCCCCCGAAATTGTTTCCAATATCCACAAACGTCGGGAGCGACCCAGTCGTGAGGCCTTTTATGCGTTGCAGCGTCGTTGTTGGTGGGTCCGCGTATGCATTAAAAAGGAAAGAGTGCTCGGGACGCGACGCGGTAAGCTCTCTTGGGAGGGTGAGGATATTATGGTGGTATGGCGAAGCTGGAGTGGGCGGATCCGCCGAAACGAAGTCAAACCGCAATGCGTCTATAATGAGCAGCACAGCGCGCTTGTGCGTTTGCGCCACAGCACATCTCTTGCCCTCACATATGGTGTGGTTGGGAAGCGACAGACGCGTCAAGAGGAAACCGCGGGTGAAAAGATAGATGCCAGCTAGATGAATGAACGATATCCATAGTAGCAGGGAAAGCCTCTTTGATATCATCTCATCACCGTTGAATCCTATTCAAAGGTTAAGGAAGGTTGAATGTTGAGTACTTTGAGTACTGAAACTTTTGAATTTTGAGCCGAATTCGAATTCGGGCTCGGAGGGGCAGATACTGAATCTGAAGCTTACGTGGACTCGTGCACGTGCCCTTCCCACGGCTCCACTCGTACCGACGACAACTTGGACAGCGCGCACTCTCTCAGATTTTCTCTCTTGACGGGCATGGGCAGTTGCGCCAACGGAAATCGTTCGCTGACTAAGCTAAACGCCTGATTTCATCGGTTCACATTCGTTGGGTCTTTTTACAGCCTGAAACTGCTCTTGTGAGTTCCAGTATGTCTTCTGAAGTAAACTATGCAGGATGATATATATAACTGGTAGTAATCATCCTCAGAATCATATCCTTCATTGTATGCCTGAAGATCCTCTATTGTGCATTCTGTATCTGTGTCGGTGTCCTCTGCTGGGTCCATGACTGCTCCAGAACTCTCCTGGGGAGTAGCCTCACATTGTTTATCAAGATAGGACCCAACTGTGGCTGCCAAAAGCTTCACCTTGGCCTCGCAGCCCCCTCGAGGTCCTTTCACTTCATCTATGAACGATGTACCCCCAGAAAGACCCTCGCTGTCGACTGATGATTGACTAAGTCACATATGCGCGTGTCTGGGCCCCATCATACGTCATCTTGGACACCTGGACGTTGCTCTTTGGAGAGTACTGATGTGCCCATGCTTTGCACTACATTCTGGGCGGGACAATAGCTTCAATACACTCGCTACCTCACACACGTTCTCCCCTAGAAAAAACGGTCACAATAAAGAAGGAAGAATGTCACTTTAAACACAGTGGGATCCTTATATCACCAATTGGAAGTGTCCTGACTGCTAAGTTACTTGTGAAAAGCCGTCTGTTCAACTCTCCCTCATGCTTTTATTTATTTTGCCCTTTCTAGCAGATCCGTGCACATGCTATACGAAGTGTATGGAGCAACCTTTCCATATTTTTTGAGATATTTGTCAACATATCCTCAATGAATTCTACATGCCTTCATCAGAACTCATCAGAATTGCAGTGATACGCCCAATCAATATCATTTATTATTCTCCACCGTTGTCGTCGACATCCGCCCGCTGACATTTCCCAGTCCACGCCCTCCTACGCACACATTCAAAAAATTAAAATCATCAGGGCAACGGCGAAGCCGCTTTCGCTTGTATGTAATATCATGATTATTCATCCATTGGTAAGGAAGGAGCGGCTGCTGTGCTCTAGCCTCTATCACTAAGCGATGCGATCTGGCATCCCCAGCATCAGGACAGTTGGCTCTCGGATGCAACGCGCTGGATCCAGACTGCTTCCTGCACAATTACGGGCTACACGTCTTGATCGAAAACGTCATATTATCATTTGCTGAAAGCTCAGGAAGCCTGAAAACATGAAGCCACCGTGCTATTTGAAGAATCCAGAACCACTGTCTCCTTCGTCTTTTTATACTTAGATCAACTAAGTTGTTCAAAGCCCTGTTCAGCGTTACGCCACATTAAAGCTCTCAATTCCCACACAGAGGAATTTTTTCTGATAAGCGTGTATCGAGCCTGATCAGCCGAATCGTTGCTCGTGTGCACCATTCTCGAATGTTGTTGGTCCCGCCGAGCATCATCTTCTACGATGCCAAGGACAACTGCCCGCTTCTGTTGTCTTGACTTTGAGAGATATCGAGTGGAGAGTGTGTGGCCAGGGTCTGTACTTCACGATGTATATAGACAAGTTGGGTATCAAGATGATTATGAGCTAAAATTCAATGCTCCTCGTGATCAAAAGTCCAAGAATCAGTCCAATTATGTATTCCATGATGAGAAAAAGCAAGGTATCCAGCGGGGGATTGAACTGGTGCTCACCCAAGGTGCCTCCCAAACCCACTCGGGCTGAGACTTGTCACCGCTCCCTCTCCGCGTGCTCCCCAACTGCGCTCCACGATGTCTTCCACCTTCTTCAACGCCGCCAGAACCGCCCTTCCATCTTTATCGCGCGTGTATGACACCGAGGACGTGCCTGAAGATGCTGAAGACTGCGCAGACATAGGCGGTGGCGCACGGCTCGGCTTCGCGGGTGACTTCATGAGCTTTCCGCGGTGCATCTCAAGGTGAGGCGAGCTGGCGTCGTTGTCCACCAGGAAAGGGAACTGCTGGTGCCGCGGGGACCTCACCTTCCTCCCTCCATCGTGGTATCGGTCATCTACGTCGCGCAGCCTCGCTTTCGACGGCATCTTGGCCTTTCCCTTGCCTGTTTTCACAGGTTCCATTCCGGTCGTCCTTAGAGTCGAAGCAGGCGTTGACGTCGGGGTGAAGCACAGCCTGTTCTCCAGAAGCGGGCTGGTGATCTGCGGCGGGCTCTGTGGGAGCATGTGTAGGTGGCGGACATCCGGCGATTCGGGTCTGCCCCTGCCTTTCGTGGGACTGACGCTGGACTGGCGACTTCTGCTGGAGTGGCGCATGGGCGTAGGTGTGTACCGATCGGTGTGCGTGGTGAAGCCGCCCCAGCTCATGCCAAACATCGCCGGGTGTGTTTCCTCGGGAGGTGCAGGGGTCGCCGCACGTGAGGGTGCAGGCGATTCTGCAACAATGCGAAATCCGGCGCCGGGCTTCCACTGGGTTTTGTCACCAACAGAAGAAGCGACAGTGTACATGGAGTCGGCGCGAATGCTGGCCGGCCGGCCGGTAGATCCAGAGGCGACGCTCGGGTTTGTGCTGTGTGTCCTAGTGCGGTCAGATAGTGGGGGCAAATGAAGGTCGCTGAGGAGGTGGTCAGAGTCCGCTCGTCCATGCCCGTTCCTCGTTCGCCGCTCGATTTTGCTGTTATTTGCGTCTGTCGTGCACAGCAGAGTGCCTGTCGCAGGCCTGAGGGAGTTGATCCGCGTGCCCTCTTTCTTCACCTCCTCCAGGATCCCGCGTCTGATACTCTGATGCCGAAGACGCTCCCAGGGAACCTCGTCGTCGTCTGTTTCAAGCGCAAAGGTCGCATCCGAGTATGTGGTATGCATCGAGCGCGAGGACTTCGTCCGCATCGACCTGAGCTTCAAAGGCGACGACAGAGAAGCAAGGAACGGGTCGTCTTCGTTGTGTCTCTCATACTCCGCTTTCTCCTTGAAATCAGGCCATGGAAAAGCCACCTCGTGCATTGCATCTTGGAGCAGCGGCCCTCCACCCTCCATGTCGTTCGCTTGCCGAGGCGTTGGTACGTAGCGGGGCCCCCCGAGCGTGTCGTCCTGAATAACCTTTGGCCGCCGTGTCATACATCCGTAAGCAAACCATGCCGTCACGCTTCCCCAGAGGATACCGAGGACCACAAATACAGGCGCCAAATATATCAGCTTAAATTTCTGGTCGAAGCCACGCTGTTTCTTGGGATGGACGACGGGGGTGGGTAAGGTGGAGGGGTCGAAAGGTGGTAAAGCGGTGATGCTGATTATACCTGTCTCTGGCGACGGCGACGATGTGGCTGTGACTGTCGTAGCAGACGGTAAGGGGGGTCGAGAGAATGATGCTGAGGGGAGCACTAGGAGGGGGGTGGTCGTTGCGGGAGAATGTGGCGGAGGTAGGGTTGGATTGGAGGGATGTGCTGCTGGTGGCGGTGGCCCATTACCTGGCGGATAAGGCGGCGCCGGTGGCGGGCGTGGGTTTGTGGGACTTGGAGCAGCCAGCACCGCGTAGTTGATATCCCACCTATGCCTCGTCCTTAGCTCGGAGGCTGACAACCCCCAACGCCCGGCAACCAAACCCAAGAAGAACAACCACCCTCTCAACATCGCTTCTATTGCAATCTCTGTTCAGGAGGAACGACTATGAAGCCAACCCGACTCTCTACACAGAGGGCACTGAGATCGTGAATGGGGGAGTCGAAGGTGAGCCCAGCTGCTATAAAGGTAGATCGGCGAACGAGGTGCGATGAAGGCGAGTACGAGGGGCCTGATACGCCTGATCTTCGCGTTTTACGCCAGAAGGTGGTGGGACGAACTGAAATCAACGTAGGAACGTAAGAAGAACGAAAGACGAAGCAGTCAAAGTCAAAATAGAAAAACTCACGTAATGGTGGTGGCGGACGTATGAGTTCACCTCCTCGGGTGCTCGGGCCAGATGGAAATGCCGTCAGGCTCCTCCGAGGTGTCGGGCGCGTGAAGTCCAGCGGCGCGACGATTTCTACAGGTGCCTCCGGGACTCGTTTCTCCTCGCCGTCGCGCCCCCTACCCCCTGGAGGGGCACTCTGAGAACGCGTAGGTCGATGCCGAGGCCGCGGTCTTGACTTCCATGTATTTGGAGGCGGCGAAAGCAGAGACGAGTCAAATCTAGGGGAGCGACTCCTCCTTGGAGGCGTAGGTAACCTGCGTTGTTTTGATTCGTCCCTCTCGAACTCGTCTGGCTCTTTTTCCGTTTCTAGTGTAACCATTATAGGACGGCTGGCAGGCTGAAGGTTCCTCCTGCCGAACGTGAAGGCCGGCTTCATGGCTGGGTATAGAGGCATGGGAGAAATGAGAACCGTAAGGTCTGTCATGGCAGGCTGGTGATGGATGGTATGTAACTGCCAACGATGAGTCCGAACAACTTGAATGCTTTGTTTGTACTTAAAATAAGGATCGCGTAAGTAGCCCTATCAACTTGAAAATTTGAATGGCCATGTAACGCAAAACAGCAAAACAATACCACTAGTAATAGTATCAATTCAGACAATCCTACAATCATATAGTATGTTTCTAATGTACCCTTTCCAGTGAAAAATTCTGTGTCCGTTGAATCTGAGCGATCACCAAGGTAGCGGCAACGGTGTGGGCAAGTTCTTGCCCAAGACACGCTCTGCCTCCCCGATATCCCTGTTCCGATGAGATGAATACATCATATTACCATCAAGAAATGCAACAGTATGTACCTTGGGCCACGAGGAGCCCAGAAAGTTCCCGTCTGTTCGCGTGTTAGGCCCTTGATGAAACTGAGGGTCGTTCTCGCTGCCTCGGAGGGCTGCACAGCTGTTTTCCTCTTGTAAGTACTTACGACGAAAGAGATATTCAAGTATGAATCCATTTACCTCCTCCAGAATCGTAAAACTTGTCGAAGCCGACATTCTTCGTCATATCAGTCCTCATAAAACCGGTCTGTACATGAGACACTCAGGTAAAGGCTCGATATTAATAACCTGGCTAGGAACCTTACATGAATCATGGCCACAGTAACGCCCAGCTCGTAGAGGTCGTTAGCAAGCAGCTTTCCGACCATGTTGGCCGCCGCTTTGCTGCCGTGGTGGCCGTAGTTGCCACCCCCTTCTTCCTTGGTCCGCAAACTGATGGATCCGCCCTCGGTGGTAACGAGAATAAGTTTGGAGGGTGATGATAGTAAATCAGCCTTGTACCTGTTGGCCCAGTCAATTGGATGAATAATCAGATTCACCGGTAGGAAGATCAAGTTCGTACAGATGATGGGCCAAGAATACTGGGGCGACGGACACAATCTTGTACATCTCTAGCTCATCTGCAAAGTTGGGGTTGTCAAGGGTCTACAGGTGCATGGATTAGCTATATATTCACTGTCGAAGTTCAGTGTTCCACCTGACTTCTTTCTTGAATACACCAGCATTGATGATGACAAGATCCAGTTTCGTCCCTTCTAACGCCTGTACGATCTTGTAGCCCGCATTTTCCTCTCCGATGTCAATGCCATGGATTACAGTTACACCTTTTGGATCCCAGAGTTAGAGTCCGTTTCATTGGAGCGAACGGTCGCAAAAACGGCATTTCCATCTGCATGGAGGCCCTTTGCGAGTTCAAGTCCAAGGCCACGAGATGCACCAATCACAATGGTTGCTGGCATGATAGCTGATGTTTCAGAGAAGAAACCAACGATGGAACGAGGCGGTAGAACTTGAAATGAAAGTCGCGAACCACGCCAACTCTGACGTCATATGACGCCACATCTATTTGCAACGGTAGTTTGAATTATGTCAGCCTGCGCTCAGGATATTTCGTCGGGATGCCCATACTGGATACCAGGTCTTTAAGAAATGGTTCGATAAATATGAATGTTATCTGCTATTAGAGAGTGTTCGTAACAAAACCGCTGGTGTCTAATGTCTAATGATGGTATGTTATGTATCGGCATCCATGTCCTTGTCCATGTCAGTAGATTGCCAGAATCACTGCTCGCAAAACAAGGATCTTCCAGCGAAAAACATGGTCAGCTCGAAAGCGCAGATGAGAAGGAGTCCCATGCCCAAGAACGACACTACGCCAGGCTGTGAGAATGCCCTGGGCCTGGAGGCAAGGAGGATGTCTCTGACGGGGGCATCGAACCCCCCCTGTTCTTCTTCTGGCTTCGAGGGAGTCCAGTCCTCTGTGGCGGTGTTGGCAGTTATGGCGTCAAGCCACCGCGGGCCAGAGACAAACATATCCCTCGACGGGAACACCTCCAAAATCTCGCACTCAAAGTCCACCACACTGAGCTTGTACTTCCTCCAAAGCTGCTTCTCGCAACGGCCTTTGAGGATGAGAGGTGTCTTCTCCGTGGGTGGTATCACGTTCTCTCCTTCAGAAGAAGGGACGGGCCCAAGTCCCACTGCCAAGAGGTCGAATTCCGGTGCCTTTTCCATACGCGCGAACATCTGTCCGATAGCATACTTCTCCTCCAGGAAGTAATGTGCAGATTCCGAGGAGGTGATGCGGACGGTCGAGGTGGCAGTACAGACGATCTGCCCGGAGCATTGGAGGTAGACTTGGCGTCGTTGGATGACGGGGAGCTCAACGGAGGCGGAGGCGATGGCCGTGGGGTGGTCGGCGACGGTTAGTGGAACGGCTGGCTGCGATGCTGAGGTGTGATAGAAAGTATTTGAATAGACGGTGGCAATTGAGATCGGACGGGAGAAGAACGCGCTGACGATGTAGAACGTTATAGAGAGCTGAGAAGAGAAGCGAAGAAGAACATACCTTAGGACCCTTTGCAGGTCTCCCTTAGCGGAACAGGCAATGCGCTCAAGACCGGTTATTTCTTGAGGCCATGGAAACTATATGATTGAGAGGCTAGACCTTTAGTAGGTGTGCCACTAATGACATTGCGCGACTCACGTTAATTCGCGTCTGATTTGAACTAAATGTGTAGAAGGCACCTGAACCCTGCTTCTCGGCCATGGTGATGGTGTGGGACATATTGAGTGTGGATAGGTCTGTTTTCGTGGAGCTATGTAATGGCTCGTCAGGCAAGCCCAGAGTATCTGAGAGTGGAAACTGTGCTCACTGGTTGTGCTAGCGAGAGTCCAATAAGTGGGAACTGTTGTGCTCATTGGTCTGATTCTCGAGCCGCTTTTATGGACAGTTGGCACTCTCATACGGCACAACCGATTCACCTTGCGGTCAAGTCATTTCTTCGCATGGGATTGTTGGGTTCCTCAAGGGCATCACAGTCGAGGCTCCTTGGCGGGAGTGAAAATGTAACTGTTGCATGCTGGGGTGTTTGCTGAATTGGAAAGTTCGTGGTAATGGATGATAGTCTCTTAGCATGGTCGGTTGTAATTTTTTTTTTGGCAGGTGGTGCATAAGATGTGTAGACGTGGTGAAAGAACCACGCATTCGAAGTCGCGTGGAGCAGGAACGGCGTATTCCATCAGGAGTGTAAAAATTTCAGCCTGACCAAGTATTAGATTACCTTGTACCAACCTTGTGCTACTTATCCGATAAAGATGGTTAGAACTTGTTCCGGCGGGCCCGCATGCTCACCTTGGTCCACAATGACGTTTCATGTTCCTGGCCGCCATTGTTACTCGTAGCCGCACCAGGCAGAGAGCAACACTTACCGCGGCACTAGTATAACACTCTGAGCCGCTGTCACTGTAACGCCAATCGCTAGTACTCATGTAGACGAAGCAATATCGACCTAAACTTCGTGTCAACGTCAGACCAAGTTTTTTGAATAGGCAAAAGATAACGAACGTGTAAGAAGAACGAGTACATAGTTGACCTGGGGTATCGCTATACTGCCCCTGCATAGAAGCCTATAGAAGTAGTGTCAGATTGCGAGCCAACAACAGAAGGCGTCTGATGAAGAGCTCGAGGGCGCTAGAGTTTTATTGCATGTCACTAACGAGCTTAAACGCCTGTGCACTCACTGACGGTGCTGGAGAGCTCATCATCAAATTTCTCTATGACGACCCTCAACAACGACTTCGGTGCTGTGAACTTGAACCGATTTCAACTGCCAAATCGGCCGGAGTCTGTACAAGTCTGAATTGGATACATCATCGTCCCCGTTTCCTTTAGCAGGGGAAAATGTATACATGGGGGCCAAAGAAAGCCCAGATGACGGGTCACGGTAAAAAGAGGAAGTAAATTTGCTCGACCCGTTGTTGAAAATCTACAATTGGAGTCGAAAGCTTACGATCACTGAGAAAGATAAATGACATATTCACAGATACATTTTTGCCATGTCATTATGGCATAGGCCAAGTTCGAAGTTCAAAAGAGTTCAATTAAGAAATCTAGGTTGACCTTGAATGTGACCGCCGAAGTCTACGCGCACCACCCAGAGACGTCGACCAAACGTTGACCAACACATTTCTTTCTCACCACCACCACTCCGAATTACAATCACAAACCCACACGTCAATTTAAAAAGGATGCCGCGCAAGGATATGACAGGCATTCCCATCTCTGCCCAGGCACAGCAGGACCTCGTTTCCGATGGCATCGAGAACTTCGAGCTCCCGAAAAGCATTGTTTCGAAAATCGCAAAATCAGCGGTATGGTCACTCTTGCTCCTACTCATACTTTGATTACTCGTAATCTTCACTTCTCTTACTGCGTTTGGCTTTTGCAGCTGCCTGATAACGCTAAGCTGCAGAAGGAGACGGTATTGTCGCTGGTGAAAGGCTCCACGGTGTTCATCAACTATTTGGGTGCGTGGTAGCTGTCCAGCACCCATACCTCCCGTTTCTGACCAGAGTCATGGCTCCCCAGCTGCAACGTACGTTCACACTTTCCCATATACCCAATGCGGCACATATTGACGCGTCTCCGGCGTAAAGCGCGCACGACGTAGCCGTCTCCAAACAACATAAGAGCATCTCCGCGTCGGATGTGCTGAAAGCACTTGAAATGATCGAGTTTGGAGACCTCGTCGACAAACTGCAAGGCGAGCTGGTCGGTACGTGCATACGCGTTTTTCACCCATGAAAGATTGTAATTGTTCTGTTCGTAGTCTACCGCCAACAAGCCAAGAACGACAAAACGAAGAAGGGCACCTCTAACGTCGGCAGCGCCTCTGCCCCCGGAGGCAAAGTGCGTGCTGTCCCGCACACTGGTACTGCGCCTCCCGCCGGCTCAAGCAAATCAAAGGGCAAGGAAAAGGCTGCAGTAGGGCCGCCGTTTACCTCGACACCACTTACACAATCCCGTGTTCACGAAGATGCAGGAGAAAGCGCGTCGGCGACGGGGGCGCGAACGACGATGGAGGTGGACTGGGAGGAGGAGCTAGGCGAGGCGGCGGATGCTGTGGAGCACGATCAGGATCAGGATACGGAGGGGGCGAATTCGGAGAGGGGGCTCGATGCAGATGATGTTGACGCAGACTTGGCGCGGGCTGTGGACGATGTGGAGGAGGATTATGATGAAGGGGGCGATAATGATGAGGGTGTGGAAGATGGGGGGGATGAGGCGCCTGAGGACGTGATGGAGGTTGAACAGGATGCGCTTATGGAGGACGCGCTAGTGAAAACCTCGGAACCACAGCCTCATGGGGGCGCTCCATGAAGTGCTTTTATAGAAATGTAATTTTTTGCGAGCGGTCACGCGTCTTTTTTAATATTCATAGAACTTTGAAACTATAGTCCTGGTCATGAAATTTAAAAACAATCTCTCTGCCTGGGAGTCGAACCCAGCTTTCGCGCGCACCACATAAATGACAGGCGCGTGTACTAACCGATATACTAGCAAAGACATTAGTGCTTGCGCATCGATGGAATAAACTGCCGCGGCCGCGGAGGCGTTGACTCTGGTAATGCTCCCGTCGCGCACATAGTTGCTTCATAGCTGCTATATAATATATGCTCCAGTCAAACCTGTCATAACCCATAGTCATGAAAACCCATACTCTCCGATTCCAATAACCCATGGGTTTTGGGGTTCCACGGACTTGGTTTGCAGGGAAATATGGAACCCTCCCATACCCCATAACCCATAGTACCAGGACGGGGTTCATAACCCATAAGTCACCAAAAGTATGTCAAAAATTTGTATTATAGACTACAACCCATATGTAGGCTACTGAAGGTGTTGCGAGGAGCGCCGTGTGACCATTAGAATTGTTGGAAAAATCATCAGCACCTGGCCCATTTAGTTATTTTTTCCCTGACGTGACCCCAACACAAGCCGTGGCGATGGCGAAGAAGCCTCTCGAGGCTCTCAAATCTGGCCTGGCATGACTATAAAGTCACGCAAAGATGATCTTCTGTCCAGGCTATCTAAAAGCCAGCCCATCTCTAGTGACGACGAAACATGGCTGGACAGCAAAGCCAATCTGGTTGATGAGGATGCTATCACTGAGGCGCAACGCTGAGCAGTTCAGAGAGATCAACGGCAGCGACGATTTAGGTGACGATGCAGTTGAAGAGAAGCTGTCTCGTTGCGAGGCATTATCGACACATCAAAAGTATATCACAGATCTTGATGATCCATTTGCGCGCAAGTTAGAGGTTCTTCTTTCAACTTTCGGCCACCAAACCCGCCTAGACGAATTCCGCTCAATGAAATCGACCACTTCCATAGAACTACCTAAATACACTAGTACTATTTTAGCCCATTTCAAGCCTCCTAAGTAACCAACCCATACTTTTCGACTTCCACCGAAGGGTATGGGTTATGACTGTACAATCGATCACTCATGCATCACGTGCACGGCCTCTGTCGCAGTGTCGCTGATCGTTTCTACATCAAGTGTTTGCAGCTGGCATCTATGCACCGCCATGATCACCCAAGGTGCCCTATAAAATTCTCGTGTGCAGCTCTCCTTTCTCTCCATCAATAGGCTGGCCTGTTTCTCAACCTCTCGTACTCACTGCCAACAACAATACTCTTTCACGACTCTAACGACCCCACTCACGACTGGCGACGCCTACTCGACCACATTACCATCGACGCACACGAAATCCTCCATCGAAATCTCTGATTTGCCCATAAACGCTACAGCTCCCGCACAACCAACATGTTCAGTCGCACCTACTTTCCCAGCTCTTCCGGCAGTGTCGTCGTTCCCGCCAGCCCATATGCTTCGAGCTACGCCGGGTCTGCCTACGGCGGATCGTATTACGGTGGCGGGCATTACCCTGCACCTGTCATGACGATGCCGCCGTACCACCATCATCACCGGCCGGCGCCCATCGTCGTCCCGCAGCCCGCATACCACGGGTACCCCACACCCATGCCGTACTACGGTGCCATGACGCCTACCATCGTCGTGTCTGGGAGCAGGTCCAGGCACTCTAGGCGTCACAGCCGTCACCGCTCTGGATTTTTCCACTTCTAGGACAGATGCCGCGTCGTTTTGTTTGCTACTTCAGTAAAGCTGAGGGAGGATGAGTTCATTTGAAGGAGGAACGGGAAAGGGAGAATGCCGGTTGGAGGGAGGGGGTAAGAGAGGGCGTGTATTTTGTATGTACGGATGAGAGTACTTATGGGGGACGGCTGTGTCTTTGTCCAGCGCTCCTCAATAGGACCAGTTTCTTGAAGTCTATCCTGGTGTCCGAATTTGTTGCTTTCAGCCCTCCACCTGACCATCGAAGACTACCACTATGTACAAGGGATAGGACACATGAAATGTCAGGCGGCGAAAAAGCACAGCACAAGGGGCAGGATACGCCGTACCCGTAGCATATATTTGATGCCATCCACCCATATGTAGCTTGCTGCTATAGCGACTTGGAGAACTCGGAAAAACTTTGTAGTGGATTTCCACGATCACGGGAATACTTCAGGGTGAGCATATACGCGCACGACTGAATGATGAATCAGGAAAACGCGTTGAAGACTGAAGTCATTCGTGGCGCCATTATCAAACTTTTCCTCCCCATCGAACATGTCCTTCAGCCCGGTTCCTTCTCATTCTCTGCCGTTTGAACTGTCGTCGACTGCAGTGAGCACAGCGCCTTCTTCACCACCACCGGCAAATACATCCGAATATAAGGCGTCCGAGGTCAACGCAGTGAGTTGTGATTAAAGCAAGTCGCGGGACATGATATTAATTCTCTTTCCAGGATCCCTCTGAAGATCTTCTCGGAGATGATACAGTCGACAGCGTCGGTGGTTGAGCGACTCTTGCGATGCAAGCTGACGGTTTTTGTTCAGGAAACGGAGAAGCGATTTGCGAGGCTTCATTTCGTGTTGCAGAAATCTGCTGTATATTCGGAAATTCTTAAAGCACGAATGGACCAAGACAAGGCGAACCTAGAGGCAGCAGCGCGAGCCCAGAGCAAAGCAGTCGCGTCGAAGCCGCAACGCAAATCCTCCATCACGCGGCTCGGCAAAGGTCGTAAACGCGTTCGTGTCGAGACCAGCGACGAATCTAGTAATGAGGACTCTTTAAGCTCTAAGCGCATGAAGATGGACGGTGCGCAAACCAAGCGTGAAGACGAATCTCCCATATTCCAACAGCCAGCGTTGATCACGGGTGCTAAACTCAAGCAATATCAGTTAGAAGGGTTGCAGTGGATGGTTTCTCTGGATCAAAATGGTATCTCCGGTATTTTAGGTGCGTTTTCTGTGTAGTTCGTCGAGCCAATGCTGAATGACGTCTCTGTCGTCAGCGGATGAAATGGGCCTCGGAAAGACTCTCCAAACAATAGCATTCAGCGCATACCTTCGCGAACATCATAATTCAACCCCTTTTCTCGTCGTGTGTCCTCTGAGTGTCATGCACAATTGGGTTGACGAGTATCAGAAGTTTGCCCCCGCTGTTCGTCCCTTCGTCTCAGCTTTGGACGTCTGATCTGAAGCGCCCGTAGATTCCCGTTTGCATGTACCACGGCACACCAGCGGAACGTGCAGAGCTTCGACGCACCGTCATGGCCCTCGAGAGACCCAAGGCAAAATCAAAGGCCAAAGGCAAAACGCCGCTGAAAAAGCCTGTTCGACGTCGTGGCGCGGAAGACGAGCACAACGAAGAGGAGGAAGTCTCTTCTTTTCCCGTGGTCATCACGACATATGAGATGATCATTAAGGACCGCATGCACCTAGTACACTATAATTGGGGATACATCGTCGTCGACGAAGGACATAGACTGAAGAATCTGGACTGCAAGCTAATGCAGGAAATCAAGAAATACACATCTGCAGGACGGATGATTTTGACGGGAACACCGCTCCATGTATGTTCACTTTTAACGCGCTGACCCGCACTCACTCATATCCCCGCAGAATAACCTCGCAGAGCTGTGGTCTCTGCTTAATTTCATATTACCTGATATCTTCAACGACGTAGACTCGTTCCAGGAGTGGTGTGTACCAACCCCAGAAATCCAGCGCTTGAACTTCACATTGAAACCCTCCACAGGTTCAATTTACCTTCCATGCAGACAAACCTCGGCTCGGAACGATCAACTCAGATCATCTCCTCGCTACACGCAATTCTCAAGCCCTTCCTCCTGCGCCGCCTCAAGGTCGACGTTGAAGTCAACCTCCCACCGAAAAAGGAATATGT
Organism: Asterophora parasitica; assembly: GCA_018282005.1. Lineage (NCBI taxonomy): Eukaryota > Fungi > Basidiomycota > Agaricomycetes > Agaricales > Lyophyllaceae > Asterophora > Asterophora parasitica. The sequence goes on from JABCKV010000087.1 coordinate 30,407, forward strand.
GCTCTATGCACCGCTCACCGAACAGCAGCGCGAGGCGTATGATAAAGTCCTTGCGGGTACGCTGCGGTCGTATCTAATTGGAAAGCATCCCGAAAAGCAGGTCGAGAAGCTCATGAACAGTGGTCCTCGACGATTAAGGAGCGAGGATAAGAAGCGAGGGCGGAAAAGCTATGCTGTAGATGGCGACGACGATGATTACTTTGACATGCTGGAGAACGGCCAAGTGGACAAGCACGCCGTGAATGTGAAGGAGGAGGAGCATCAGCGGGAACTGGTGCGCCTCGGAAGGGAACATCAGCATACATCGACAGGTACACCAACTCACCATCCTCTGATTGGTATCTGACAATGGGAATAGTCAAGCAGGTGAATAATATGAAACTCCAAAATGCTGTGATGCAGCTGAGGAAAGTGTGCTCGCACCCATTCCTGTTTGACTGGCCGTTGGATCCTGTCACGAATCAGCCGGCACTGAACGAAAACCTCGTCAACGCGAGCGGCAAGATGATGGTCCTGGATCGACTGCTGCGCGAGCTCTTCAGGCGGAAACTTAAAGTTCTCCTGTTCAGTCAATTTACGACCATGCTCGACATTATTGAGGTATTATTTTGCTTCCGTCACCTAGTCTCGCCTGACCTCAAGGACTTTTCTCAGGACTGGGCAACCGAGTTCATGGGATGGCAGATCTGCCGCATTGACGGGTCGTCGTCGCCTATGGAACGACGAGAACAGATGAACAAATTCCAGATTTCCGGCGACGCCTCCGATGCACCATACCTCTTCCTTTTGAGCACTCGTGCAGGCGGGCTTGGTATCAATCTCACTGCCGCGGATACCGTCATTTTCTACGACCAGGATTGGGTACGTCTTTCCCCAGTCGTGATTTGTTGCATATCATCCTGAACGCAGCTCCTTCATCGACTGTAGAATCCTCAAATGGACGCCCAGGCGCAGGACAGGGCACACCGGATTGGCCAGACAAAACCTGTGTTGATATTCCGCCTTGTCTCTGCGCACACGATCGAGACAAGGATTATGCAGCGTGCCAATGAGAAGAAGAAGCTCGAGGCTCTCGTCATCGCAAAGGGTACGTTGTCCTGTTGCATTTGACAGAGGCCCTGACAACCTGGTTTTTCTTGCTAGGCAAATTCAAGAAGCCCGCTGCGGCAGCTGGGCGGGGCAAGCCAGAGACGATGGCGGAAATGACTGCATCGTTGCTGAAGCTTGAGGGTGAGAAAATCGATGTCGTCCCGAACACCGCGGAGGGCAAGGCTGGGGTCCTCCCAGACGAGGACTTGGAGATGCTGCTGGACAGAAGCCCAGAGGTGTTCGCGGACAGAGGACAGGGGTGGACCTCGAGCAAAGCAGTTGGAGATACAGATGATGGGGCAGAAATTCCTCAGGGAACTGGGGAGAGGAAGAAGACGGCTTTCGCTGTCTATGAGGCTCCTATTGATCAGGGGAATGATGCACTCGCGAAGATGCTGGGCGAGGATATAAAGTGAATTTAATCTACATACTACATATTGTTGAGATCAGAAAGTCGTGGTACATATCATGTTGACGACGACGTCGCTTCAAGCTTCAATTGAATCCCCTCCAGGAAAACTGAGATGATTGGTAGCCTTCAGATAGCAATAAGCCAATAGAGTGAAGATCAGATGCACCACCCGATTGCAGTACCCAGCTCCCGAATTCCACGCGAGTCCGATAATGCCAGGGCGAAATCTAGGCACTCCCGTTCCCGGCTCTTCCTTCCTTGCAAGCCGTATGCTTTGGCAAGATAATACCACGCCTCGGGGACGGCCCATCCATTTCCGCGAGTCAAATGGGCCAGCATCCCAGCAGCCAGATCCACATTCGCCGACGTTGGATTCGGGGGCGCCTTCTCTGTGCCAACCTCATACAAGTTGAGGAATAACCGTGCAAGGTGGACAGATGCAGATACGTCGTCTGGATTGACGAACAAAGCCTTCTGCAACGTGTCCATCGCATGTTGCTTCTGATTCAGTGCGATGTAGTACAGCCCCAACTAAAACACGGATCTCAGTTCGCAAATTCCTTTTGTAAAGACGACGCTTGCTCTCACCTGAACCCAAACCCCCGGGTTTCCCTCATCTTGTACCTCTGCTTCCTGTATAGCGCCTTTGGCTTGCTCAATTTTGCCAAGGCGCCTAAAAGTCGCTGAAGACATGAGCCACAGGTCCGCGATGAGCCTTGTAGAGCGTGCCGTCCGCGCATCGCGCTTTACCTCTGGTTGCGGTGGTAGAGGGGGGACAGGCGTCGGCAGTGGTGGCGGCGATTCGGTCGGTGTGCGGTCAGGATGCTGGTGAAGAATCGAGCTGACCCGGCGTCGTGAGTGGATCGATGATGCCTGGTATGATGTCTGGCGCAGGATGGCGTGGAAGTCTATTCATTGGGCAAGTCGAGCATCGTCAAGATCATGAATATATCTGACAGGGATTCGACATACCAGGCGTAGAGTTTGACCTCTTCAGGCTCCCCGTCTTCACAACCCCGCTCCCAATTTTCCTCGATATCGTCGTAATGCGCGCTTGCCCTTTGTGAACGCGATTTTTGAGCATCTGTTGCATCTTTTTCGACTTGGAGGTGTCACGGTCCATGGACAAAGACCGCTTGCCATTGGTACCATGCTGCTTCCCGCGAATGTGTGGTGGGTGCTCACTATCAGGTGTCGCAGGCGAAATCGTTATTGGGATGGGCGTAGGATGTAACGCGTCCTGCTTCTCGTTGAGTTCCCCGGCGTTCGTTATGGAAGCTTCTGGTAGCGAAGACAGATTGCCAATCGTAGGTGTTGAGATTATAAACGACGGAGCTTTCTCGGTTGGCGGTCGTGTTCCATCCACTGATGGCCTTGGGGTGGCTGGTGGGAGGATCAGGGTGAAAATGCGAGTGAGACGATGTCGAAACTTACAATCGCCTGTGTCCGCCGCCCGCCGCTCAGCAATCCAAGAAAACACCTCCAACCATTTTTCCTCAGCACCCTCAGCCCCTTCAATCACCTCAGTCAACACACCCTGCGTCATTCGCAGCTGCAACTCCTGCTCGAAGAGCTCCGATTTTAGTGGCGGGGGATGATCCTGCACAGGCGCGAGCAGGGCAGCAGGAGACGGAATCCGCGTCCCATCAAGAATAGGTATACGTCTCGACGGTTTGCTTGCAACCTCTGTGACACGGCCGTCGTGAGTCTGGTTATCCATCGCTGCTGTGCTCATACTCCCGCCCCTTTCCTCGCTCGCGGCCTTTCCCTCCAAAACAAAGTCCTTCTCTCGCACTTCAGTTCCACTCTGTCCCGGAACGCAGGCAGTATGTGTGTCAGTCGCAGTATGTTCCGCACTTCCATCCTCTATCGCTGCTGCACCATCCTCACGACCAGCCGCGCCATGTTCCTTTCCAACCTCAGCCCCCCGTTCCAAAATCTCCTTCGCCTCGTCCCACTTCTCCCCCGCCGCGAGGAGAAGCCCCAAGAGGTGCCAGTAACGGATTTCTCGTGCATCGCCTTCTATGGCACGCCCTGCATGAAGAATGGCTTGCTCTAAATTGTGTATAGCTCCCGGATATGCAAAGGACAGGGCGAGGTGGTAGAGGGCTGCGGGTTCCGGCACGAAGGAAGATTCAGAGTCAGAATCCTGCTCCTGTGAAGCATGGTGTGGAGCGCAGGCACGCTGGAACAGAGCGTGTGCAGATGAAAGACGAATGGGGCGCGAATGGGGGTCTTGTTCTGCACCACCAGGTCAAGATTTAGTACTCAATGGCAATGCCGAAAACACACCTTTGAGCGCCATGATTATGTTCCAGACGCCCTCTGCCAAATCCACTTTCGCACTCAGCTTCGTCCCATCTACCTCTTCGGCGCGCAGTCTTGTTCGCGCTTTGACAATGCACGTTCCTGCCTCGCGTGCTTCTCTCAAACCCTCTAAACCGGGCTGGGCTGCTGAATATCGGCACAGCATGCGTGCGCCCGCAACAAGCGTTTCTACCCAAGACCTATCCGAATCAGCATCTGACTCCACCCAATCCTCCACGTCGTTGATGCCATTAGTCAAGTCCCCCATACTGGAGGTATTCGAACCGGCGTCTGCGCGACTGGCTTCGTATGCTTTCCCGACAACTTGAACGTAGAGCAGCAATGTTCGACGCGCTAGAACTGTATCGCCTGAAGCGTGCAGAAGGCGCGTCATGTGCCTCAGGACACGATGAGAGTTGAATGTAAGGCGCGTGGCCCACCAAAGGATCTGTAAATAAGAAAGTGCGTGTAAGCAGATCGCAGAAAGCGGGCAACGAAACGAGACAGATATACATCTATGACCCAACCAGCATCGTCACCGCCTGCATAGCTGGCCTCCCAGACACCTACGCAAAGATCCACAAAGTCTTCCACACGCACATTCCGCTCGCCTGCACGCGGGAAGGATGTGCACGAGCTCAGAATAGCGCGGTAGTCATTCACGATCGTCTGCACAATCGGGAGCCACACATGTACTTTCCGTGCAGTCGAGGATGTTGGAACTGCGTGCTTCGGGTGATACCGCAGGATGCACGCACGCAAATAGAGCGCGGAGACGGTCGATCGGTGTGCGGTGCGGAAGGTGGCGGGCCAGTAAGTGCAGCACGAGCTATACTGTCGCAGCCACGTCCAGACATTGCTCTCAGGGCCACCGCCATCGTCCGCAATGCGTGCGGACACGACAATAGCACGCCAAAGCAGCCGCTCGACCCACCGCCATAGTTCGCGCTGTTGCGAGAACACCTTGGGGTTAGATGTGCACGTTGGCTCAGAGAAAGCGGCCTCGAGCATGGATAGGAGGGGGAGGGAGGCGCCATAGGCCTTGAGGGCGGCGTGGGGGTCGTGTGGTGTGAGTTTCTCGTGGGACATGCCTGTAATCGTTTAGCCAGTCGTCGGTAGACATCCAAATAAGAATATACCAAATAAACATATGCTCCTCAGCGCTTCTGTAAGTGCCCATGCCCTCCCGTCCTTGATCTCAGGTGCAGACGATTCTACGAGGGATGCAAAGCTTCCACCGGCTGAAGAAAGCGATGACGCCGTCGAAAAGCCTGGGAAGTGCACCCCGAGGTGATGCGTGTGTCCTGTTGTTGCGCTGGACCGTGTTGCGGCGTCCGATTCCGATGGTATATGGTTTCGTAAGTTTTTAATGTCAGGGATGCTCGAGAGGTGTGATAGACACTCGGAGGGGTTTCCCAGCGCGTATGCATAGTAGGCCAGGGCGAAGCTCAAAGTCTATATGCCCAAATTATGGAGCCTGCCTTCAGAAATAGATATACTTCACGTACGTCGAAGTTGGAGGACTTGAGCCCTTTGAGAACATCGTATCCAGCTCTCGCTTCCTGAATTCTTTCCTCTGGCAACATACACTCCTGCCCCAATTCCAGTGGGTAAACACCCTCCCCCTCGTCGTCCTGGTCGTCGTCCAGCGAATAGACTCCGAGCAATAGAGCCAATGCATGCGTTTGTGACGCGACTTCTGCCACGTCCTGAAACCCTCTACAGTGCTTGTTGAATTTTCGGAAAAGCTCTGACCAGGGCAAAGCCGTGCCGTTGGGGGCCTTTGCAGGGTATCTAGATGACCACTCTCCAGAGGTCAAGGCTAGGCGCAGCTGGGTCCAGTAATAACGGTCCTTGGGGAGCGACATGGTGACAAGCTCAGGGCTGAGCGCTGAATGAAGCCTGTGACGCACCTAAACTTTGAAGTCACGACTCACGCGAATCAATCTGGATGCACTCACCTCTATCTCTATCACCCCCCGTATGCTTTTGAAGAACTCATGCAACTCATGCAACGCGATTGTGCTACAAGGGCAGATCTATCGCGTCACTGCCATTTCCGACGAGTCCTGGGAGCGAGAACACATCCTGACTGAAGAGTTGGACTCATTGTGACACCACGCATCTGTCCTACGTGAGTGTTTCTAGTCTCTATCGATCTCGATTTGAGCTCAAAGGCCGCCTCGAGGTGCACCTAATGGATCAAAGCAATTATTCACTGCTTGTGCACACAAGATGTCTGACCAGTCACCAGATCAGACTGTGTTCTTACTAATTGCCTACTCGCTCTTCATCCGCCTGGATCTCTTCGTAAACGCTACCTGGCAGTCGTTATTTCAACAAAGATCTGGTTTCGCAGATTTCTTACAAGTTACGGGCCTTTCGCGCGATCGATTATATCGAGAGCACGTTAGCTCTCGAATTGTCGAAGGTCGTTATCTTACCGCTGACCACACTCCAGGCTACTTTCAACAGAGACACAGCGGGAGGAAGGGCTAAACCATACATCCGATGAGCGTGGCGCATGACTCTGAGCGAGTCATGCAGGGAGACCGATACCAGATCTCCCGTCGCTGCTGCCGCCCTTCAGATAGCAATAACCATATGTCTGTAGGAAATTCCTTACATTTTTGTAGAAATAAAGAACGAAGTGTCCTCAAGAGTCTAGCACACAGTGAAAGACGACTGTATTTTGTACCTGTAACTTAGAAATAAAGAACGTATCCATATCCTGGTAAATCATTCCTCAGCAATTTTTCCCCCGTCAAAACCCCGACTAGCAATTACGTCAGCTTTGTGACTCGCTGCTTTGGTATCTTATCTTTCACCCAGTTTCTGCTTCTTACACTCGCCTCTTTGCTGTCCAAATGTCCACCGAAAACACTGCATTCTCAGGTTCTGGAGAGGACGCTATAATGCGGGCAATCGACGTGCAGGCCGATACCACCGCCGACCAACTTTCTCAGGCTGAATTTGACGAATTCTATGAGATCACACAAACATCGGAGGAAATCATCAAGGGAGACTACAAACGGGTGTGTAGGCATTATAAATCCGCACCCTTTCCTTGCTTGAAGGCTCTCGAAACTTGTTATTAGATAGCTCTTCAGTTCCCGGATGAGCTCCTACACGACTCAGTTCCGATATACCGACGATTGAAAGCAAAGTTCGGAGAGGGCAGAGAGCTCTACGTCCTTGCGGACACGTCCTACGGCAGGCAGGCTCCAGCGATCCCAGTACATGACAAGCCGTTGACTTAAATCTCACATGAATTTCTCACCCATCCCGGCCTGTATATTGGATCTATGAAGCTGTTGTGTTGATGAGGTGGCCGCCCAGCATGTCGACGCGGACGCGGTGGTGCACTACGGACATGCGTGTATGACTCAGTGCGCATTTTCTCGCGTGTCGATCCAATATCGATCTGATATGCGTTTGACTTGTCCCATAGAACGTCTCGCCTCCCTGTCACATATGTCTTTGGACAAAAACAGTTTGACGTGGCTTCCTGTATCGCCCGCGTCACACATTTCTTTACTGCACACATTCAATCGCTGGCCGAGGAAGACGGCTCCAGAACAATGGACGCGATCCTGCTGAAGCACGATGTGGGATATACGCATGTCGCTGGTACGTACTCTCTACCATAGGCGAAAGGCTTTGCTGTAGACTCATTTTGGAAGAGACATTCTACACCAACGATTGCATGAATCTTTGCAGCGTCTCGGGATTGAAGTCCTCTACGAACAAATTGCAACGAGCACACTTCCCGCCTCGTCAAAGACCGCTGAAGTCTCCTTCTGCACATCCTCTCAAAGCCGAACGCAGCCAGACGCTGGCCCCTCATCCGACCAAGCCATATTCCAACAAGAGTCATCTTACCCGGTGCTTTTGTACATCGGCGCAGAAAGCCTCACATTGACGAACCTCCTCATGACGCATGGGCTTTCCGAGGTGCGCCCGCCTGACCGGCATACATCTTCCGAAAGGCTACATTATTCTGCTCATAGGTCTTCTTGTACGACCCCTCTACTCACATCACAGGCCTCGCCTCGGGGCGCACAAACCGGCTCTTGATGCGAAGGTATGCCGCTGTGCAGCGCGCACGCGACGCAGACGTGTTCGGTATTCTTGTGGGTACTCTCGGCGTCGGTCAGTCTCCAGCCTCCAATCCTCTATTATTTGGCACATTCAATTTATAATTCACGTCACAGCCTCCTACCTGCCCCTCATCAAGCACCTCCGCACGCTCCTCGCACGCAACCGCAAAAAAAGCTACACGATCAGTGTGGGCAAGCTCAACCCATCCAAGCTTGCGAATTTCCTCGAGATCGAGTGTTTTGTCCTTGTCGCCTGTCCTGAGAACAGCGTCATCGAGGCTAAGGTTCGTTTGGAGCCATATCGACTGCCAAGTACTTATCGGCACTTCCAGGAATTCCTGCGGCCAATCGTAACCCCCTTCGAGCTGGAAATAGCCCTGCAGCCTGCACCGAGTTGGTCTGGGCGATACGTACTCGATTTTGAACGCCTCCTCACCGAGAACGCACGGGACGACGCCGCCGAACCTGACTCCACATCGTCATTACCATCACCAACCACGGAGCTCAAGGGTGAAAGGGGGGGTGAAGAGGAAGACCACGACCAGCCGGTATTTTCCCTCGTTACGGGGACGTACCGGCATGCCAAGCGGTATGGAGTTGGGGCAGGCGACTCAGAAATCAATGGGACGGGAGCAGAGGGCGATTCTGCGGTGGTGCTGAGGAATCAGGATGATTCGGTAGCGAAACTCGCGGATAGTGCTGCTGGTGCGGCTTTCTCAATTTCTCTTACTAGGCTGACTACCTACATCTTCACATCATCGCTTACTCGCTCATCATCCATCTAGGTGTCTTTCTGCAAACACGTACGTATCAAGGCCTTGAGACACGTGCTGGAGAGGACGCGCCGAGCGTGCTGGAGCAGGGTCGGAGCGGGATTGCGAGGGGTTATCGGGATGTAGATCATAGGCCTCCATCGTCCGAGTAGTCTGGAATGCCATTTGCGGACGGGGACGCTGTTGTATATGGTAGGAAACCAACTACTTCCACGCTTTGATGTGAATAATATGACACTCGCTGTACGTCGTTTACAAAACAAGCGTGGTTCTGAACTTTATGACATTTTTTTCAAAGGTGTACGAGCTCGTCATGCCCATTAGAAAAGCACCGTCGACTGTAGAAGCTATGTAGAGCATTAGTATCTGCGAGGTCCACGCTCATCCGATGGATCACGCCAGATTTCAAGTGTGTTTTCCTGTCTTCTTCTGAACCCACTTACACGCGAGTGCGGAACGAGCGCGCTCCTCTTTAAGTTTATAGCCTCAATTCCGCTTTTCCTGCATGGTATATCAGTCCCTTGGCCCGCCCGGGAAACCTACATAAACGCCATCAACCAGGTCTGTCAATTTATCTTTGACGAGGATTATTTCTCCGAGAAATTCGCTCAGGCCTACTTCGGCAACCATGCACATGTATCGTTGAGGGCATAAAGATGCCGATTGCGTTGTGTCATGATCCATTCAGCTGATTATCACCTCACCACGATTACGCTGACAGGGCAGGTCTATCTCCCAGCCCGGGCTTTTACACCAATGCCCCGCTCGAAATGCAATTACGACAGATAGTACTACCAGTGCGATGAGTTGTGTACTCTTGGGCGCCTAAAGATGCGATTACAGTTACGAATAAGCTAATCAACACCTGTGTTCAAAGATGCAGTGTGGCGCACCACAATTCCGTCTCTTTCCCACGACGGAGTCCAGATGGAATAGAGCAGACCAGTAGCCAAAGACTGAAGCAAAAGAGCGTGTAGGATCGCATAGAAACGTGTCATGGCTATGAATTTGTTACTTATCAAATACAGACTATTCAACTGCCATACCTACCCACTGACTCCAGCTTCAATTTCTTGATTGTTGGATGCCAGATGATGTATGATTCCAGCATGCAAGAGAGTAAGGTTATGGGTCGCTTCCAATATCGCATACCTGCAAGCGCCTGGAAATTTGAAGAGTAGATTTAGAAGAGAAGACCAACTTGACTTGATTTGCCAAATTGAGGTGCCGGTGTCCCACGCCGCATCAGAAAAAGTTGAGTTTGCCGTGCCGGGCCACTGCGGTGTCATCCGTTTCCTCGTCTCTCACCATGGCCTCAGCCCCGCTCCTCGACCGCGCCTCCTCCTTCCTCGCCGCCCACAAGCGCGCGGTCCTACTCGGCGCAGCCGCCGTCGTCGCCGTCGGCGGTGTCGCCGCTGCGTACCACTATTCCTCTGCGAGCTCGTCTTCCAAGTCCCGCGACCTCGAGAAAGGCGACAAAGCGGACAAAGCAAGGAAAGACAAGAAGAAGGTAGGCAAGAGTAAGAGCAAGAACAAGAGCAAGGGCGCGCGCAAGGGCGAGGAGAGCCCCATATTGGAGGAGCGCGAGCCGGGCCAACCGGAGGAGAGCAAAGGCGACGACGATGTGTTGCGTGAGCACTGCTCTTGACATTGACTGTGAGATAGAAGCTGACACTTGAACTGCAGCGGACACGCCGCTCACGAAGGAACAGATCGACGCCATGTCCACCGAGGTCTCCATTTTTTTTGGGCCAGGGGGTTTCATTCACTCACCGCGCGCCCGTTTGCAGGAACGCGCCCGCCTCGCCGCAGCATTCAAGGAGCAGGGAAACGCCGCCTACAAGGCGCGCCGTTTTGCGCAGGCAGCCGTGCTCTACACTCGCGCCATCGACGTTACCCCCAAGCCTGAACCTGTGTTTTATAGTAATCGCGCTGCATGTGAGTGCCTGGTGCTGCGCCCAGCGACACTCTGACAGATACATTCCATCCAGGCTACATAAACATGCAGCCCCCGCAACATACGCTCGTCGTGGAAGACTGTGACTCTGCACTCGCCCTCGACGTCAACTACGTCAAAGCGCTCAACCGCCGTGCGATTGCGCTCGAGGCGCTGGAGCGGTTTAGGGAGGCGCTAAGGGGTGAGTACTACCGTTTTTTTTTTTTTAGCTTTGAGTGGTGTTTACAATACTACATGATAACTTCCACGCCCGTTCGACGTTCTGCTTCTTCTATCGCCGGTTGTCTCTCCAGTGTTTCTGTTGTTTCCCAGTTTCTTTCTCTTGTTTCGCCTCTCACCCATCCTTTCGCACCCGCTCTCCTCACATACTAACGTACACTTATTCGCTTATTCTTGCAGACTTCACAGCCGCCACCATCCTCGACAAGTTTGCAAACCAGCAGACCGCTCAGGCAGTCGAGCGCGTTCTCCAGAAGCTAGCGAGCGAGCGAGCGGCGGAGGTTATGAAGGTGTGTTTTCGATGTATTTGGCATTTTCGTTTGTCTTTGGTCTTTGGGGTTTTAGTCAACTTTGTTGCTTTGCCGTCGGAATTGTTGTTTTCCTTTCCCTTCGCGCTGACGCCGACACCGCCATTGACTCATTTCTGCACCCAGACCCGCCCCCCGCGCCTCCCCTCACACACCTTCATCTCCGCCTACTTTGCCGCATTCCGTTCGCGTAAGTCTCTCCTTTTTTCTTCCTATTCATACCTCTTCCCCCCCCTCTCTTTCGCTCTGCCGCGCTCTTCCCTGTTCCACCTATGCTAATCGATGCCCCACTCCCACAGGCGCGCACCCCACCCTCCCCGGAACTCCTTCCCAGGGCGACCACACCCTCCTCCTCGCGCTACAGGCGCTTGACGCAGCGGACTACGCGCACGCGCACACCCTCGTGCACGAGGCGCTTGAGCAAGGCGTTAGTTGGGACGAGGGACGCGCGGAGGGGCTTAATCTGCGGGGGACGTTCAAGTGAGTTGACCCGAGTCCTTTTGCGTTTGGATTTGGGCTTGTGCTCTCGCAGCTCATTCCTGCTTTCCCTCCCCTCCCTCTCCTGTTGACGGGCTTCCCCTCAATACTCTCACTAACCCCTCCTTCCCGCCAATAGGTTCCTAACAGGCGACACCCCCGGCGCCAAAGCGGACCTCCTGGCGTCCCTCGCCGTCCTCCCGCGCTTCACGCAGTCCCTCGTTAAACTCGCCTCTGTCAACATGGAACAGGGCGACCCCGCCGGCGCGTTCAAGTGCTTCGAGGACGCGATCAAGGTCGATGAGAGGGATCCGGACGTTTATTATCATCGGGGCCAGGGTGAGTGTCGGGGTGTGGGACGTGCTCGGCGTCGACTTCACCTCATCTCCTTCTTCTCCCCAACTAATGTCCCTGCCCGCGCAGTGCTGTTCATCATGAACGAGTTCACCGAGGCCGCGGAAAACTACACCAAGTCGACCGAGCTCGACGATTCGTTCGTGTTCACGCACATCCAGCTCGCTGTCGCGCAGTACAAGTCCGGCAACGTCGCGAATGCCATGGCCACCTTCCGGCGCACCTTGAAGGCCTTCCCTAACCGGAGCGAGCCGCAGAACTACTAGTGAGTGTTACTTGATACTTGATAACCATCGCAGCTCACTCCCCCTTAGCGGCGAGCTCCTCCTCGACCAACAGCGCTACGAAGATGCCGTTGAGAAATTCGAGCGTGCCTCCGAGCTCGAGTCGCAAAAATCCAAGTCGTCCCCCTCGCACGGCCCGCCGAACGTCCTGCCTCTCGTGAATAAGGGCCTCGCGTTGTACCAGTGGAAGCAGGATGTGGGCGCGGCGGAGACGTGCTGCCTCCAGGCACTGCAGGTCGACCCGGAGTGCGAGGCCGCGGTGGCAACGCTTGCGCAGCTGAGCCTACAGCAGAGCAAGATTGTGGAGGCGGTTGGGTACTTTGAGAGACAGGCCGAGCTGGCGAGGAGCGAGCCTGAGCTGGTCAATGCGCTGACTTATCAGTTTGTGAGTCGTCGTCCTTTTTCTCCTCCCAGTTTTCCTGTGCTTTTTTGGCACTATCTCTAGCTCAGAGTGGTCATGGTAACTGATGCGTGATTTCCTTTTTTTTTCTCTTCGTTTTTTTTCGTGCAGGCCTCGGCGTCGCAAGTTGAGTTCCTCAAGAACTACCCCCATATGGCTGCCCAGCTGTCTGCGCTCGCGCGGGGAATGTAAACTCGCCATGGCCTTCGTTGATTTTCAAAGTGCAACGAAATATCCTCTACACAGACAGTCTACCCGCCACCTAGACCATACAGACGCGCATGCATATTCGGGCTCGTCAGCCCACCCAAAATTCACACATCCATAGTTACTGCCCCACCGGACCCTCTCTTCTTTTCCTGCCTCCTCTATTTTTGAGTGGAGTCCTTGCTTTTTTGTTTGTTCTGGTTTCCGCACCACGCACATACTTACATTACACGTATACGTCGCTGCTGGGGCTCTTGCCTCATTGCACGGGCCCTAGTGTGCTGCTATTGTCTTTTGCTCTGAGTAGGGACCGACCCACCACCTCATCTCAATTGATTATACTTAATTTGCATCAGACGGAGCGATGAGGGTTTTTTGCATTTCGCGCGGGTGGTACTGGTACAAGGCGACTTATATCAGTGAGTTACGAAGCGGCCTCATATTCCACAGCAACGCTCGCCACCGCCTCCTGCAGCGGCTTCACATCCAGGGCGTCTGTCTTCGACAGCGGATGGGGATTCAACAGCGGCAACCACATCTCTCCCTTAAGCCCCTCATAAAACTCCCTCGTCATCCCCGCCTTCTCCCTATCCTCCACATTAAACGGGCCCTTTACATCGCCCCGCCAACCCCTCCTCACCTCGTCCCTAAATGCCCCGACCGGCTCAACCCCTTCCTGCTCGCACACCCAGGTGAACCACCGGTGACCCGACGTGACGTGCGTCACCTCGTCCGCGTGGATCACCTCCATCACCGCGACGCTCTTGCTGTCGCCGGCCTTGCGGAACCTCTCGATCGTGCCGGGGTTCACGTCGAGCCCTCGCGCTTCGTGCACGAGGTGAATGATAGCAAGGCGCGAGCGCAGGGAGGCGGATGTAATGGTCGCGGATTCCCAGAGTGACGCATGCACGGGCATGGTGCCGTATGGTGTGCTCGGGGAAATGGCGGAGAGGCGCGACGTGAGAAGTGTGCTAGGGAACATTGGTAAGGGGTCAGGGTGAGGGTGAGGAGGAACGGAGGGACGTACAAGTGTTTAGACTCGTCGAGAGCCATTTTTGTGAAATCGGAGAAGAATGCTGGGGGTATATTTGGGTGAGAGGGCCCAAATCGCGCAATGATGTCCCATCTGCACAAAACGCGTTCAGCATCTAGTACTCCACAAGGTCCATGTAATGCTCAAAGACACTCACGCAAGATCTATGCTGGAAAGATCACCAAGCACAAGCACACAAAGAGTCAATCACTCCGCTGGAGGCGTAAGGCGAGGAGTCGACACTCACGCCCACTGTTCGATATTTGCCAACGCATGCAGCATGACCGCTCTGTTCTTCCTGCTCTTCACCTTTGCGGGGTCTACGGTGTTCCGCGTAACGTTCTCCTCCCGCGGCGGAACATCCGGCGGCCGTGGTGCATTGGACGACTTGTGCCCGATCGACGTAAGTTTTCCGGTGCGAAAGAGGTTCACCGCCTCCCTCGTGCGCTGTACCTTCAGAGTGGGATTGGGGGTATTGAGGATTAGGACAGCCCATTGCATCAGTGTGGTTGGGGGGTTTTCTAGTGGTACGATGTCGTCGATCACGGGGGCTGCTGGTTCGGCTGTAACGGGAAGGAGAGGGGGCGTGGGGTGCGGTGGGGGGTCTGCAAACTCTGTAAATACTTGGGATTAGACGTGACGAAAATTGGGAGCTTGTAGAGGAGTGGACCCGCCTTCGGAAACCGGCCGCAGTTCGACGAGACGCCAATCGCTACCACCAGTAGGTGTCTCCACGTAGACTTTGTCAACGCCATCCACAGGGTCAATTTTCACCTCCACAGCATAGGTACAAGCCCTAAGCCCTGTTTCGCTCTTCCCCGTGCGCAGATCAAAATCGTATCTTTATACGTCTCGCAGTCAGATCGCCGCCTCACTCATAGAGACTCATTCAACGCACCTGTGCCAAGGACACACCGCGACAACGCTGCTTTCGTACTCCTCTATATCTGCATGCGAGAGATCCGCGCCGAGATGAGGACAGCTTGATTCCATGACATAGATTTGGTTGTACATCTCACTGGAGGTCCCTTGCGAACTTGGGACATCCTCAACTTCCTTGGAGGACTCAGGCGTGAGCCGAAAGAGGATGAGAGAGTGGTATGTCCCTTCATGAGACCGCAGAGTCAGGAAAAAACGAAAGTGCGTCAGCAACCTCGTAAATGAGCCTATCCTGACGAGGTGATCAGTATCTTTGGATGAACAGTGCGATGATTTTCATACAGGATCTGCTCCATTGATTTTCCGGTTGTACTGCAGATGGAGAGACGCCGGTCGCAGCGGAGGGTTTGAAGAAAATTCAAAAAAGTAATCGGGAGCAATGCTGGCACGGGTTGGTGGTTCTCAAAAACCACCGATTAAAAAACTGTTTTTGTACTTCTAATACGTGTATCTTAAAAAGTATGTAAAGTATATCTTTGAAACCACTTGAAAATCACTTTTTGTGCTCTCCAAGTAGTTTTTTAACAAAGACTTTACCTGGAACCACTTCCCCTTTGTTCTCTTGGTGGGGCAGGTGGTTTTTGGAAAGCACCAATTAAATCAGGAAAAGGATATGTTAAAAACCACTTGGAGAACACCAAAAGTGCTTTTCAAGTGGTGTCAACCATCCATCTTATTTGTTTTCTAATGAGTATACACATTTCAGATACTGAGAACAAAAACTGTTTTCTAACAGATGGTTTCTCTGCCAGCAGTGCCAGTTCAATCGCAGATAAGATTGCGACTACCATCAACGAGTTGTACTTATGGTCCCATGACCATGCCTCTCGCTCTATCACCGCGTCGAATAAGACCGTAGTATGAAGGCGCCCGCAGGGATCTTCTCGTTTTGATCATGCCACGATTCCTTTTACCGAATTTCCCAGCCGGCAGCGCGCCAGATAATCGGAAAACTATACCATGGGATGAATTGGGCGATGAAGTCAAGGTAGATGGAGTCCTTCTTGGATATCGCGATGTATCGGAACGCTGATTTTTCTCCAGCTCCTGGTGAAGAGGGCTGCAGATGGCTCTCTTGAAGGGCTCCGGGTCTTCGTCGCTTGGATCGAACTCGACAAGCTCACGGCTCGACAAGAGCGTATCGTGCCAATCGTGTATCGTTACCTGGCCAACGATCCCCCTGATGACTTGACCACAGAAGCTGGAATTCTCAGCTGTAACCTTGCTTCGGCTTCTCTCGAAGGCGTACTTCAGACGCTCCTGTGGCAGCTCACCGAGGAGGACATCGCTACATGTCTCAGCATGAAATACTTGACGCGCCAGTGGCCGACCATTTGGAAATGGATACAGTGTCTCTACACTCGCATATACTCCAACCAACTTTTCCGGGAATCGAGACAACCGCCAGTCGAAGGCACCAACGACCATCGGACAGTCCTGGCTATCCGCTTCCTGTTCGTCGTCCTCGATCCGTTTCCAATTTTCAAGACCATGCTCCAAACGCCCGAGTTCATTCCCGTGTTGATTGATGTCTGGTTCAGGCTCTCAGAGACGCGTTCTAGCCCTGCCCAAATTTCTCAATCATGGTTGCGCCTCACCACTCATTTCCAGAACACCATGACCGACCAGAATACGGTCGCGCTAATTCTTGAACCGTTTGAGGGGGACATGTCGAGGTTTGCCGGTTTGCTTCTGCGGAACCTTCGGGCTTTGACGAATAAATCGTTCAACTTCGGTGGGGCAAATATCCTCATGGGCGTCCTTCCCGTGGTCCATTGTCTTTCGTCCACGTCCCTCTTAATTCCTGGATTAAACGAAGCGCTGCTTTCGCGGCACAGTATGATTGAAGTCATGCGAACTCTCCAGTTCTCCCTCGACGCCAAAGTCAACCAACCTCTAGAACACGTCCCCGGATACAGCGTACGTTCGTGCGTTTGGGGGTGCCTCACATACGTTGAAACTGCCTCCAGATTCACGGATGGCTTCACTTGGATCACGCAAGCCGTTCGCTCG
Source organism: Asterophora parasitica (assembly GCA_018282005.1). Classification (NCBI taxonomy): domain Eukaryota; kingdom Fungi; phylum Basidiomycota; class Agaricomycetes; order Agaricales; family Lyophyllaceae; genus Asterophora; species Asterophora parasitica. The sequence continues at coordinate 47,279 of JABCKV010000087.1, forward strand.
AAACTCATTATTTCCCTGTTGAAAAGTGTACTGTTACCGAAAGAACCGGACGACGCTATACGGAATCATCCTTACCTCGAAAACGCTTTGAAACACACATCGCTCGAGGCAATTCGCCAGCGATTCGTCACCATCGTTACCATCTTCTCCATCTTCTCAATATATCGCTCCTTCGTAAGGGAGCTCGAACGTGCTATGGCCGATCCACAGATTCATATTCTTGAAGCGCAGCTTCCTCGCGACGGGACGCTCTGGGAGAGTTGGGAGCACTTCAAGTCGCTGCTGAAGGAAAGGAGTACCGTCAAGCGTGCCTTTGACAAGACAGGAAAATATTCTCAAGAATGTTCCGCGGCCGATGTGAGTATCATTCTCATATCACGATTATCATATTATTAACTGTAGTTGTTGTCAGTGCGACCAGAGAGAGACCAAAAGCTACTTCAAGATCTGCAGCGCATGCCAAAGCTCTGTCTATTGTTCCAAGGACTGCCAAGCCCGCGATTGGAAATCAGGGCGACATCGCATATACTGCGACAAGCTGCAAAAGCACCGTGCAGGTATGAGGACTTGATTGTCATTTATGGATTTATTTTCTTATTTTCGAATGGCACAGAGGGAATATCATCACCCATTTCCGAACACGACCACCAATTCATCCAATACATCACAGAACACTACATCCGAGAACACCGAGTGAGCCTCGCCCGCGCCAGAAGCGCCGTCTTCATCGATAGCCATTACCGCTCAGAAGACATCGTCATCTACATTGAATATGCCGGCCCCGCTCTTGGGTTTGTCGTGGACGAGCCTAGAGAGTTCCCTCCCGCTCTCTACGACGCCCTCATGGCGAGAGGGCCACGGGCGAAGAGAAACTCCCCGGAGCCGCTCTTCTTCCTTGTCGTCGATATCCCTTATGGGAAGACACACCAGATGTCGATATTCGGCGCAGACCAGGCTGACTCGCCGAACTTCTGGGTCAGGAGGCTACTTGATGAAACTCCGTGTGGCGGCAACCATACCACGCTGGTTGCGCATGCAGACGAGTGGTTCAGAGATCATTCGCCGTTCTTCACCCTGGCTGGCGCACAATCGACGCCGTCCATCTTTGACTGTCCGTATGACATTGATTCCTAACATTGCCTACGTCGGTAATAGCTCACATATACCACGCAATCCGAATCCAATCCTGATGTGTACGGCGGATGCTCTTGTGCGGCTTTTTTTCGGAGGCGAGATTTTTGGGAAATGTGGAGGTTGTCAGCGACACCGATATTCAATTCGAGGAGTGGTTTCAACTACAGGGTCATATGTGAACAAGAAGAAGTCCATACATTAGCAAAGGATAGCATGCGATATACGAGGGAGAGATTAACAGTTAGAGTGTCAATGGAGGCCAGCTTGAGCTGCGTGGAAACCATTCATCCCGCCGTGAATCGGGATATTATGGTGATGATTGGGATATGCCGGGGATGGGGAGCTTCTTGTGCTCCCGGGGGATATAGGCTCTGGCCATGAAAAACTACACGACACGACGCCTCAGGTCAAGCTGGAATTCCAGGAGGTTACGAAACATACCCAGGCATCATCATGTTTTCCCACCACGCCGGGTTCTTCAGTGCCTGCATCGTTGCAAGCATCTCCTCGTCTGAGACGCCGTTCGAACCAAACCCATATAGCCCGAGGTCGTTACCCAAGTGAATTGCCCCGGTGGCGGTGGCGTAGGTTGCCTCGGGCTGATATATGGGCGCGATCTCCATTGTTCCCACCTGAATGAATGACCCCGTGTTATATCCTCCGTGCGTTGGGCTTTGCTCACTGTGGGCCGGGGCAACGGATAAGGTGGATGACGAAGATGGAGCTACGGCACGAGTAAATCCCCGTGCAGATGGCTGATCACTGGGTGGAGGCTGCGGGTGGAGCCGCCCGACTGTCGCCCCGTCCCTGCGATGTCGCGACAGGAGACCCGCAAGGAAGCGAGCATAGAGTTTCGGGGTATGGCGATCGTCGATGGCGATTTCGGGAGAGCTGAGGGTCTGGATTAAGCGTCCGATCAGGTCAAAGATCTCAGTCTCCCGATCCTTTGAAAGCAGGGTAGAGAATTCAGGTCGGAGGAGCTGGAAGGCATGATGAGCATTCACTTGCAACACAGAGTTGGTGCCACACCTTCAGGAGGAATGCTGAGGCAAAGGATGCGAATATGAAATGTCCTGTAATTTTGGGCTCAATAACTCAGCTCTGCGCCGCAGTACGGAAGCCTACCATCGGGGGCAAAGCGCATGTAGCCCGTTGGAGCCAGCCCTTCGATCATGTTCCTAATGACAGATTTCGCAGCGTCCAGGCACTAGACAGACACATATGTCAAGCTCTCTGAACAGGACACAATCCAGCAGTTACCTTTGTGAAGTACACGTGGTCGCCAGGTTCGATGCCGCGCTGGTAAGCTTGTTGGAAGCCGAACGAAAACATCACAAGCCGAGAGTAGCCCACGAGGCTGAAAACACGCTCAGTTCTGAGGGTCATACACGAACTTGACCTTACTCACAATGGCAGGAGACTGCATCGGAAGGCACAACCAGCATCTAGTGGAATACATATTAGGAAGAGTCTTGCAGCAAAGGACGTCGAGCTGACCGTTTGGGTCCGAACGGTCGGCGAAACGCTGTGACCATTCATCGTGATATCTGGTTAAATGGGCGTCGTGATTCATCGTCACAGTGCGGAAGTCGACTTGCTGTGAGGGGTTGATGACAAGTTTAGACCAAAGAAATGACAAGCGTACCTTATTCAAGCCAGTCGGTGACGAAGGATCGCTGAAAATCTCATCATGATACTTCGCAACAATCTGCAAAAGCGCGGAGTATGCGCACAGATGAATGTCATACTAGACGAGGGAAGTCAAGCCAAGTCAGCCGATAATGTCAGTGAAACGAGATGATCTCACAGGATGGTTATATTTGGACTTCTTGTACCAATCCTTAGCATTGCGCACGATGCTTCATGAAGAGTCAGAAAAAGGCACATAGGTTATTTAAGGCGAAGGCACCCACTAATCCTCCTTGATAGTGGAGGGTTTGCCAAATTGTGTTGCCGTAGACCTATCCAGGTTGAAGCAAATCATCCAGACCCTGGTTCGGTTCAATATCTCCCGTTCCTGCTTCTCATTTTGTGGCTTCGTTGTGGATACCTGGTGGAGATTTAGATCTGTGGCGATTCTGTACCAACAATTGTTAGTTGGGGTTTCCCTAAAAAGACAGCAGATATACCTGATCGCCAGACCTGTATACATCCAGCTTCGATCCTCCTCCCACCGACGCGCAGGGACGGCGTATATGCTCATGAGGATGTACGCCTGACATAGCTCAACGGACTTCCAGCCATCGATCAAAGCATTAGCAGCGGAGTGCTTTGCAAAGTGCATCGCAATCGGGTAAATTTCCGACTTCTCCGAGTAGTACCGAGACGAAATGGCACAGACTAAAGAACGTTTGATCAACGACACGTCAAATGATGGGCATTCAGAGTATGCCTTACTAACGGTGAACAAAAATGGACATCTTGCGAATGTCGATGCGGGTGTATGAAGGAAGGGGTCTAAGAGTGAGATGAAAGGCTGTCACGATGTCAGCAATGAGGTAGAGCATGGACAAGTAAATGCTCACGTTGACATGCTCAAAGAATCTGTTCGACACCAATTTTAACTGTCCGTAAGTCCAGGATGTCAAAAAGCCGAGGACACATACCTTTTGAAGAGCTTGTCGACGTCCTCAGGTGTCACGAGTCCATGTACCAGGATCTCGGGAGGACTGTGCTGCTCGATCAATGTCGCGCGAATGCCAAGGTCAGTGGCGGGGCCTATAGGACGGCATTAGTATTGGCAGTGCAGGATAGACGACGTCATCTACCTGGCATGAAATATGTTTCGTTGGCAACTCCCTAAGAACAGAACGGAGTCCCAATCATCAGCTTTCCATCTATGGATCACCCACAAAACACGACGAGGGAAACATACGACATCATCATCATCCAAGTTCTCCTCGGCTGCAGCGATATCGTTTGCGTCCTTCTTAGGCCTGGGCTTAGTGTTGCTTAAACTAAGGTTCGCAATAAGGCCCAGGGGTGCATCGGAATCTGGGAGCGAAGAAAGCTTGTCCACAGGTGCTACACTTTCTTCTCCCCCCACGGTGTTGGTGTCGTCATCGTCCAGCGGTGCTGTAAGGAATGGCTGACCATGGGTCTCCTCGCCATCAGAATCGTCGTCCACGGCGGCTGTCCCACGAAGGTCTTTGAACGCGTCAGCGCCGCCTTTCCCGCCAGCTGCACGGACACTGGATTGCAGCCGATCAAGCCAGGCGAGAATGTCCTTGTTGTTTTGATCAGAAGGAGATGTTGCCATCCTGTACGATGCGATAGACATCGGCGTCGCGATATATGGGTTGTGCAGCTTGTACAGGGTGTTAAGATGAAAGAGGTAGTGGCAAGACAGGGCTTACCTGCTTAAGGAGGGACTCGATGATCGCATCCTTTTGCCGTATCTGAGCGAGAAGGTATTCTCGTTTGCTAATGCGAAGGGAAATAGGTGGTAAGTCTGAGTTGGATGAAGAGGGCGAGGTGAAGCATGAGGACGAAGACGTTGACGAAGAAATAGAAGGCAAAGACTGCAGCGACTCGGCTGGCGACGAACACATCGCGTTAAGAGGGGAAAATGATGTGGACGGGGTCCAACAATCCTTTTTTCCTGATCTATAAAACGGTAGCGTACGACCCTGCTTGAAGCGTGGACTGTATGTACCGTCCGCTCGCCACGGCCATATTACCGATAAGGAATGGCCGGGGAAGGTTTACTTCTTTCGCGGACAGACAGACCATTGATCTGTGGACGGGACGCATGTTGTCTGCGAAAGGATGCCAGGTGCCAAAAAAAGAGGAGGCAGAGATGCGCGAACTAGACTCACTTGGGGGCCGTTCTCGGCTTTCTGCCTTCGACGATACACGGATGTCCTCCCGTCCTGCATCGCTTGCACGTATTGTCTCCTTTCGGAAAGTCGCATTTCATCTGTCAGGATGAGAGAGGTGGACGGTAGGTTGTTCGCCAATCGGAGGTTCGAAGGTACCAATTGGTGCGTGGCCGAATTTTGAAGCGCGTCAAGATGCGGCGAGGGATATTGACCGGCGTGTCATGGCATGCATTGAAGACGGAAGAAGGCGCGTTGAAGAATGGGTCGGACCGAACACGCGTACCGGGTAAAACGTCGAGAAAAACAACCGGATGTTCGCGGAGGCAGGAGATGGACAGAACGGTGAAGTCAGAATGGCTGATGTGAAAGACCGGTACGAGGAAAAATTAAGAAAAACGCGAAGACGGTACAACATACAACCCGTCACGCATGGCGAAGTGCCACAAGTTCGACAAATTGATACGTACCTTGAGCTTCTTGCAGTGCGTACATGCCCCAGGCCTGTTGAGACACAACGATCAAGCGCCGACCGGGTGTCAAATGCGGAGGAATGGAGCAATTCAGATCCGGAGTCGAGAGCAATTCGGGGATAGGAAATGGTGGCGTTGAGGCGCCATGGGAAGGGTAGGAGTGAATTCGGAGGGTGAATATCACCGGGATGATTTTCGATGGCAGTGCAGTGGTGGGCAGGTAGGAGCAATGAAGCGATGTCGAAGAAATAAACCACCAATGCCACAGAGGGAAGGGGGACGGAGATGGTCACAAGTGGAATAGCGATAAGTACCACGTCCGAAGTGAACGACGAGGTCAGGAAGCGTTGAGGAAATTACCGGTAACAGGCAAATAAAAAATAAATAAATAAAAGGATAAACGAAAACACAGCCGCCAGGCGATGCGAAGTAATCCGCACAAAACGTTCAAGGCCGGAAGCAAGCCCATGGAGAGGTGGTCGACAGAATGGGACCAAATGACCCCGCGAAGACCGGCGGAGACAAAAACATTCGTGTCGAGTAATTTTTCGAAGCCCGTAGGTGGCAGAGAGCGAATGGTCGGATATTGTGAGTCGCGACATCCCGAATGCAGTGGATCATGGATCCGAAAGAACACGGCCACAGCACGCAGTACGTGGCAGGAGGTGACGGGTGTCCATGCCGGATGACCGGGAGAAAATTAATTTGCGGAATAGGGCCGATCCCGGGCAGACCAGACGGAGCATTGGCGATTGATAGACATATACAAAGTGAAGAAGGCCGTCAGTATTCCTTCATATTTTGTGCAGGTGGAGAAGGCATACAAACGAAGAGGAACTCACAGTCGTCCATTTCGCGTTCCAGAGGTGTTTTCGACACCCAATCCTCCCATTCCGACACTGATCCCGCCCTCAAATGCGATCCCGCCATCGTAGCCATCCTCCCCATCACTCCCACTAGCGCTCTCGTCATCCTGAAATCGATACCGCTTCGGCGGTGATACACCGCCGGGGTTCGGACGCTTACGTTTGGCGGTCGCCTTTGGGGCACTCTCAGTTGTCGCAGCCGTTGAACTCGTACGACGCTGCTGAGCGGGGCTTCGAGGTTTCGCGTTCTTCGACGTTGGAAAAGTAACCGATATTCCGGTGGTATTGGTATTCGATACAGGGCACATGCATCCTATTACTGTGGGTCTTGATATTTGCGTTGGAGTTGGCAGAGGAGTAGACCTCGTCGGTCCAAGAATTAGATGTTGGCGATAGAGATGACGAGTCCGTAGATGAGTGAGGATTGGAATGAGAAGATATGGACATAAGCTCAGACGCGTGCGACGTGGCACCTTGTGGCGACACATAGTGTATCCGCGGCTGCGGCTGCGAATGAGAACGAGAATGGTGTAGGCCCTGGCCGTGGATCTGGCGCTGTACAGATGGCGCCCGTTGCGTCGGCTGCTGGTGGTACGGAGGATCGGGCGTTGTACTATATGATACGGTATGGCCAGTGTTAGGATCAGGAGTGTGCGCCCCAGTCTCCGGAGTCGTCTGCGCGGAATACGCAGCATACGAATTGGCTGTAGATTGCGACTGGTGGTACGAATCGGCACTATTCGGGTGTGTGGTCCTATGAGTACCACCAACGTTGGACTGCGTGGCCGCTCCAGTCAGAGACTCCGCGTAGTGCGCCTGCGCATAGCTGACGTTGGCCTGAGGGTAGCTGTGTTGGTTGAACACGTGTGTAAGCTGCTGTGGGGCCTGCTGGTACGTCTGTTGTTGCTGAGATGGCTGGTATACGTCGCCGCGCTGATGTGTGGGATGCTGATGCATGGATTGTTGCTGATGATGTTCGCGATACGAAGTCTCTATCCACTGCTGATACTGCGTCTGGCTGTCGACCTTCCCATGCGCTAGAGCGCCCCCGTCGTAGAACGTTGACGTAGGCCCAATCATGGTCACAGCAAGAGTTTCGCTCGAACCACTTGATGAAGCGATTTCAGTGGAAGATGGTAGGAACCAGGGGCTGGTCGAGTTCGTACTGGCCGTAAAATGAGACTGAGCAGACGCAGAGGCGTCCTGACCTGCTCACAGATCTAGGTCAGCAATAGAGGCTTCCAAATGAGTCTTACGCACAATGAGAGGAAGTTGAACGCGGACGAGGGTTTCTATCCGCGGTCGTGGGGACACCGGTGCTAGCTCTTCCTTGTGATGGCAGCATGGTCCTCACTGTATCTGGAAACAAACCACAGATGAGTATAACAGGCAGGTAGATTCCTTTCAATCACCACCTTTTCTCACCTGGTACCAATAATGTCGGGGGTTTGCTGGGGCCGATGGATGCTGGCGATGGCAGAAGGGAGCAGGCTAGTGCTGCTGAGTTCTTGTCAATTACCCAGTTATTACAGTGGATCTATCCGATATCTTCTTCCTTGAGCCTTTTGGGTCAAGAATCCCTTCCCTGTCTAGGGGTAGAGAAAAACTGTTACGTACTAATAGCGCGTTTCAAAGCTTGCAACTGGAGGACTGTAAAGGATGGAATGATAGCGTATTATGTCGCATTGCAGGAAGACAATACAATTGAATGGAAAGCGCATACACAGGTTGCGATGCTCTTGCGGCTTGTCAACACAAGATGACCATCTGCATATTTGTGATCAACGGAAGTTCGGGCGGAGATCAGAATCCATCCCGCGGCCTCAGCGCTGTTACGCTTGAGCGCTCACCAACACCACCATCCCCATCCTCAACCAAGAAACCCTTTTCTACCCTCACAAATGCGACAGAAACGAACTTAAATCGGTAGCTTATTCCGATATCCATCATTGCTTGAATTCGACGTCTTGATGACGATGTCGAAGTAGGTTTCGGGCGCCAGAGTCAAAAAGTACATGTTAACCCAACACGAGGGTACGCCTCATCGACCCGCCTGCCGCCATAGTAGTAGTACCTAGTAATAGTAGTATGTAGTACTTACCAACCTCTAGGCTCTCATCTTTATCCCTGCAAGTTTAATATTTATTATTGACCATTGGTTCGTCATATTTTTTTGCCTTCTTGAGCCTCTTCGTCGGACCCGTCCAGACGCAGTCCAGGAAAACATTACCGTAATAGTGACAAGGCCCGTGGGCTCCCGGGCCCATTTAGCGGATTGCCACCCCGTCTTCAGAATCGTGTCGAAATCTAATTGCGGCTCGACATGTGCTCCACGGTGCCACCCACCAATCGTGTGCGGTGCAGACCCACATGGCCTTGTCCTTGGCGGACATCCCATTGATTCTTACTTTTATAGGGTTACATACCAAGTAAGGCTAAGGCTAAGTGTCTGACTGTTCAAGCTTCAACTTCAACATCGGGCTCTACGCGTTATGGAGATCTGTCTGGTCGCGTCAGTTTGGGTATCGAATCTCTCCGAGTCGGTATCCCTTCAATTTCATAGGCAAATAACTTAGGTGTAAGTACTTGCGCCGCACAATGCGTCGAAGTAACAGCGACCTAGTCGCGATCGAATCTTACCGGAAGGGAGGGTACTGCAAGGCTGGGTTCCGCGGCAAGGGCGATACAGGTCGATACAGACCTCGACATATCAGCACTCAATAGACAATTACCGTGTGGCACTTCTCTTACGATCTCCCGCGGCAGCTGAAGAAACACAAATTTCTTCAAAGACTTGAAGTCAAAAATATCAGCGTCTTTACTCTATCTGGCACGAAATTTCAATGCGGCCTGAGACGAGCTGCGACATCCTGTTTCGTGATCGACCGCTCTGCCACCTCTTGCCCCGCGACTCGTAGTGTACCCTCTCTACAGTATAATCGTTGAGGAAAACCTACTTACATCACGAGGCTTAACAACTCATCTTGGTGACAACTGGGACTCAACTTGGGACTCAGCACTTCCTTGGTATACCGTCGCTTTTGCTCGAAACCGAATCCGCGCGCTTTCACTGGGCGCGACGCGCAATGCCAGTCAGGAGTCACAGCATTCCCGATACACCCACCGGTACGTCAGTTGTGATCAACAGTCACCATGCATACACCAACTATACAGCACAAAACTACAGGTCCAAAATAAATACCCCAGATAAATACGCATAATGCCTGCTTGCCGCCTGCATGATGGCGCTCAGAGTCTCCATGGAGCCCTCTTCGCCACTCCCGCCGCTTTGCTTCCGGCATGTGTCGTCGACAACGTTGGAGACCTCAGTGACAACACTGATGTCGCCCTATTACGCACCGCAAGTCGGCGCCCCGAGTGGTTGCATGTTCGCGTTGCGGCCCCGATATTCGCACTGAACATCGTCATGGATTTGTCCTGGTCAACCATGAGGGGCTTCAAGGCGAAGATAGCCTCGGTGTCAACGATGCTTGAAGTACTTGATGACCGGGAATGTATGGAACCTCTTGTCGGTGTCAAAGGCCCGTGGCTTACGCACCGCCGCCTCGGTGGGTTGCCCCCGATTGAAAGCTTCGGCAACCTCTGCACGGATCCCCCGGATGAAACGCAGGTACTCGACGACGAGAGCTCCGAAATCGTGTCGAGCTCGACGACTGTCGCTTCATCATCGTGGTCACATTGCTTTTCACCAAACATCCCACCCGTCACCTCGTCCTCCAGCTCGTAGTCCGCGATTTTCTTCTCCAACAACTCAATCCGCGTCTTCGCCTCCTCAAGGCGCTCGACTAGCGACTCTTCCATCGCATTCGCCACCTCCTGTTCGGCCCACCCCCCTCGTCTCGCTAATTTTAGCCTTTCGACCTCCGCGGTCACCTGTCGATAATCCCTCCTCCACTCCCCATGTATCTCCTCCACCTCGCTCTCATGCGCCTTTCGCGCCTGCTCCATTGCCCGCTTTGCATCCCCCACCTCCTCAATCAAGTCCTTCACGAACTCCTCCACCATCCTGTCCTTCTGCACCTCGTGAACCATACGCTTCGCCGCGCGTGTCACCGCCGCTGCCCGTGCGCGCTCCACCCTTTCCTTCTCGACGACCAGTATACGCGCTTCGCGCTCGAGCTGCCAGACACGATTGTGAAGGAGCAGCTGAGTGCAAAATGTGTTGAATGCAGTGGATGCTCGGTCCTTGTTGGTGGAAGCGCGGGATGCATGCAGGGCTTTGAGCTCCTTCTCCTGCTGCCAGATGTGGTTCGTAAGGAGGAGACGATCGCAGAAGGCGGAGAAGGCGCAACTCGGCTCTGTGGGCGCATTACTAGATGCGGATGCGGATGTCGTATTTGAGGCACGTCGGCGATGGAGGTCCTTTGTGTCGATAGATCCGGGAGGTGGCCGTCGCCCAGTTGGTCGTTTGCGCTCGGAAGCGAGATACGTACATTGTGCCTTCTCGCCGGCTAGCTGACGTTCAATGGCTTGAATGTCGGCGAGGATCGTGCTTGTCTTGTCGACAAACTGTGTGAGGGACTGGCGTTCGGGTAGGCTGAGATCCGAAGCGGGCTCTACGGCTGTCGATATGAATGGGACGCCGCGAGTGCGCTGTCGGATTAGATTGATCGTCGCGTCGACGGCGAGGAAGACGATGGAGGCGGTAAAGATGATGGGGATCGTGGGGAGGGATCCGGGCCCTGATCTGCTATTTCCTGGGTCGCGCACATCGAGTGCGGCTGGAGAGATCATCGCCATTTGGTGGATGGAAAAACCGTCGGAGGTAAATTCACGAGTGTCTCGGAGAATAGAGCGTGGGCTTGTACTCTGGGGTTACTTTGGGGAGCACGCTTGCAGGAGTCGATCAGGCCTCATCTTGTCCTTATTATGAGACGATGGCAACGAGGTTGCCTCGAGCCAAATGACTTGTGCCAGATCTGATAAATTATCGCACCCCATTCCAGGCGTGTATGTTTCAAGACGACGTAAGAACTATCTTCTCAACACGCCTTTTCCATGAGGCGAAAGTCCACCACGACGACGAACTGATAAGATAAGATAAGATCAGGATGCAGTGGTGTGACACTCGCGTCACAGAAACTTTGAACTTTCTGTCCAAAACTACTGAACTCCGCGCTCCTGGCGTTCCCCTCGCAATCACAACGACAATGGGCGCCTATTACGACGAAATTGAGATCGAGGATATGGTGTGGGACGCGGAGAAGGGTGTTTTTCACTATCCATGTCCGTGCGGAGACCGCTTTGAGATCTCGCGGCGGCAGCTTGCAGACTATGAGGATATCGCAACATGTCCCAGCTGCAGCTTGGTGATACGAGTTATATTTGACCCAGTACGTCGCTCGATCTAGTACTTGGGATGTGATTGACGTTTTGGAACGTAGTTGGACTTTGAGGATGAACCGGACGAGGACGATGAAGGGGAGCTCGAGGCCGAAAGCAGTGAAGAGGATAAGGACTCTGACTCCGACGATGATCAGGCATTTGAGGATGCACTCGAGAACCTCACCATTTCCGATGCGCCTTCTCCTGTCACCGCCGCCGCCGGAGGATAATCGGAATGTAGATTCGAAGACTTTTCAAAGATCAACCAGGCCATTGCAGTACTTACTTACGGTGTGTTTTCTTTTCGATCTGATCACCTACCAGTGATTAATGATTACTAGGCTGAGAGGTTCGAATCCTTATGTCGCCACTCGTCCCAAACTCGTCCAGTGATTGCTCATCGCGCCTTCGTCTGCCCGCCCCGACAGACTTCGCGAAGAGACATGGCAGCATCGAGCCTTCTCCACAAGGCCAGCACTATGCAGGCAGAAAACCTCGCTGAAGATTATCGCCCTATATGCTTCGTGCTTGTGCACACCCTTGCCCTGAGGCTGAGGTGATCACGGTCGACAGCTTACTACATACTTATTTGGAAAGGCACTCTTCTGATTAACTATTTTTACTCCGAAGTAACGCTCACGCTCCGTCATAAACGTGGTTGGTCAAAGCATACTGTCTCAAATCCAGTGTAATTGCTTGCAACGTTGAACCATAATCTATTCAAACGTTTCCCTCGTCGCCGCCTTCGGGCTCTTCCCTATTCTACAGCACTATTTGAATTTCCCCAGGTGTTCTAATCTTGTCAATGTCATTGCATAAGTTGCTCCATTCGCTAGCCGGCCCGGGAAGCCGTTGATAGGGAGGTTTGGTTTGTCATTTGCCCTAGCATTTGACAGGATGTGCTTGCCCTCTTACCAACTTAACCACCGACCCCCATGTCGACAGGAGAAGCTAATCGGGCCACCAGCAGCGACGAGCGGCAGCCGCTTCTCGTTCCCGCTGAGAGTAACGACGAAGAGCTTGGAGTCAAGCCGGAAGCTCACAAACGTGGGTGGAAGACGATAGCGAGCTATGTCGTGCTCGGTATCGTTGGCGCTGTCCTGTTGGGTTTCTTTATCAAGGGATTTATCGATGCTGACGACGTTGATGTGCGTCTTTCATTGATTCGGAGGTGCTTACACACTGATATCCGCCATAATAAGTTTGACCTCGGAAAGGCGTTGCAGGCGGCCCTTGGGGGAGGACTCAGTGGCGCTGCCGGTGCGTGAATTCACCATCATCCATTCGATTAGCTACAGAATACGATTTTTTTTTTGCAGCTATGGTCCTTCAGGTTCTGACGCTCATGGTGCGCACTTTCACCTCTTATAGAGCGTTAGCAGCTAAATTCCTCACAGCCGTTGCGCACTGTCATGAACTTCCAATACCGCTACGGAACTACTACTACGCAAGCCATTAACACCCTATACGCTGATGGCGGCTGGACGCGGTACTACCAAGGTCTCTCGGCAGCGCTCGTCCAGGGCCCCGTTTCGCGCTTCGGCGACACCGCCGCCAATGCCGGTATCCTTGCTCTTCTGCAGTCCAACTCATACCTCAAGAATCTCCCCGCGCTCGTCAAGACGATCTTTGCGTCGCTTGCGGCGGCGGCCTTCAGGATGGTATTGACGCCGATTGATACCATCAAGACAACATTGCAGACGCAAGGCGCGAAGGGACTCGAGATCCTCAGGCAGAGAATCAAACGCTATGGCATTGGAACGATGTGGTACGGTGCGCTCGCTACCGCTGCTGCGACCTTCGTCGGCCATTATCCCGTGAGTTAAGCCTTCGCACCTCCTGCGTGTCCAGCTTGTTTACAGTTGCGTGCGCGCAGTGGTTCGGCACGTACAACTACCTCGATGCGAACCTCCCGCTTCCCGATACCCTTGCGCAGAAGCTGCTGCGCCGTGCTTTCATCGGCTTTGTCGCCTCTGTCGTGTCAGACACGATCTCCAACTCGCTGCGTGTTGTCAAGACGTACCGCCAGGTCAACGAGACGCGCATCGGGTATTTGGATGCTGCACGCGCTGTCATCGCCACCGATGGCGTCAAGGGCTTGTTTGGCCGCGGACTTAAGACGAGGATCTTGACGAATGGTCTCCAAGGGCTCATGTTCTCCGTTCTTTGGAAATTCTTCTTAGATCTGTAAGCTTTGCTTTTGTTCATTTTGGAGTGCGATTTCTGACCCAGTACGATGTCAGATGGAATGATAAGACTTCATAGGCTACAAATAATACCCGCAACATCTGTCGCATCGTATATCCCTGGCGACATGTTAAAGACATAGAACTAATGCGCTTACCTCGAACCCAGAGGCTTCTGTGTAACTGATCCAGAATGATGTACATATAAAGTGCACTAAACATACAGCATGCGTGGATATAGAATACCAATACAATAACCCCTCGCCCCTTGAATTGTGGCGCTTCGTGTCCTTTCGTCGTGTTTGATTGAAATTATATCGTCTCGTCTCTGGCTCTACTAAGTAGCAAGGATTTCAGTACATCCAGGAAAGGTGATTTGATTAGACTGTAGATTCTTACCCCGTAGACATGTACTCGAGCCCATCTTCTAGCGGCACATCTGTACTGCCTATGATGATGATCATGCCGCACTGCGCCAGTGCATCGAGGCGTGCCATGATCTCCTCATCATAATCGTCATTCGCGGCCACCTCCACCCGCTTTAGCCGGGCTACCATCACATCCGCGTCCTCGGCCTCCGGATCCCCCTCACACCCTCGGGACTCCAAAAGTTCCACGAACGGTATGTTCAGTGCATCCTGCAGCGTGAGCTCCAGCTTCTCCAACATCGGCACCAGCAGCCTCCGCTTTTTCTGCGTCGGCCGCCACGTGAGCCGCTGAAGCAGCACATCCGTGGCCATCGTGAACATGGACGAGGACAGCACCGCGAGGTGCTTGAGAGACGGCAGTAATTCCAGCGCTGCTAGCACGTCGCACTCGCGCAGGGCGGTCTTACGGAGGTACAGCGACTCGAGGGTGTCGACGCGCGTGAGAAATGGGATGAGCGACGGCCCGAAGGGGTGCGTGACGTTGCATATTCGGAGCGAGGTGAGCGCGGGCGCGGTCAGGCTGATGAAGAGCACATGCGCATGGACGGCCGGGTTCCATTCGGGCGCGAGGACCGCGAGCTCGAGGAGGCGCTCGTGGCGAAGGGGACTCGGCGGGGGCGGGGGCGTGGTGCGCTCGTGATCGTCGGGGTCGGAGCAGATGAACGAGCCGCTGGTGAGGTGGGGTGCGCGGCGGAGGATATCGAGTGCGTCGTCGACGGGCACGGTCATTATTGGGATTTGGGAAAGGTGCTCCCAGGGGAAGGAGAAGGCATAAGGGTGCAGGTTGACGCACTCAAGCGAGCGCAATTTGGGGGCGGTGGAGAAGGCGTCTAGGACGTCGTCGGTAAGAGGCGGGGGTTCGTGTGTGCCAAGACTGAGCTCGTTTAGAATAGAGAGATTCCCCCGTATTGGAAGAAGGGAGTGGTAGGCTGTAATAGGGAGAAAAAAATACATGCTGTGCCAGTGGCCTGAGTGCTGTATAAGGATGTCAAGGACAGGGTGGACATCGTAGAATGGCGGATTGATCCACATTATGTAGATCTGTAACGGATATGCCCCAGCACGCGCCAGCCAGGTCGATACGAGGAAAGTCTGATACGTTGCATTTGGTTTAATGTTGAGATACAGCCGAGACCACAGACACCGTGTGCCGATGGCGATGGTACGCCACGACCTGCAGATCTTGGTCAAGAGAAGTGGTACATCTATCGTGTTCGCGGGTGTAAGACCGCCGTCGATGTCGGTGCACTGAAGAAAGATCTTGGATAGGATTTCGGTAGGCAACACAAGGGTTCCTGGAAGAGAAGCAGCCGATAGTTCCAGATGCACCATAACGGCAAAACGTTGTGCACTATGTTCAAGAACGCGTCAATCAAAGAGATCGGGGAAGCCGACTGACAAAAAATGCCGGTCAGACAGAGACGGGTTGGGCAGCTGCAGAGACTCACAGATGCCACGATGATCTGCTGATCAGGAGAACCTGTAAATTGTTAGCAAAGATGACATTTTCTACAGATTCCAATCGAAAGGAACGGGTTTGCCACTTCAAGCACTAATCCGATCATAATTTATAAATAAATCGTAGTGACACAGCAAATAAAAGGCCGCCCTGTGCTTCACTCATCGTTTTATCGAATACTACTATTTTGACCATGGCGAATGTGCATACCGCTCTTCCCTCTATCCTAGGCTCTCTCAGGGCATTCAAATCGTTCGACAACACACCGATCATCGGTACCACCTTCCCTGACAAAACTACCCAGCTCTCCCAGTTGCTCGCGGCCCCTAACTCGGATGAACTGATCAAGGATCTTTCTACGCTCGTTGCGCACCGCGGGGTTGTCTTTTTCTCGGACCAGGATCTTAACATCCAGCAGCAGAAGGAGCTTGGGACTAGGCTGGGCGAACTCAGTGGCAACCCCCAATCCTCCAAGCTGCACATCCACCCCATCTCAGAAAACACGCCTGAGCTTGGCGCCGACGTTTCGGTAATCTCATCCATGGGGTACGCGCAGTCTTGCTTGCTCGTTCATGCGGGTCGCTAATGGCGCGCCGGATGCATTCCAGGGGAATTGCGATGCCAGAGGTGGCTCTCACAAGTACTCGCGCGAGTCGTGGCTGGCACGCGGACATCACGTTCGAGAATGTTCCTTCAGACTATGCTGTACAATACCTCACGAAATTGCCAAGCTCTAAAATCTGATAAAACTCGATTTCTAGATCCTAAAAATGCACACCCTTCCCGATGGTAGGCTCATCTTGAATTTTGATCGAGTACACCCCATCTCTAAGGACAATCGTTCACACAGTTGGTGGTGACACGCTCGTAAGTGCAATATCTCGCATCTGTGTCTTCCTCATGAAGAATCTGCAAATAGTGGGCTAGGTGAGCTAACTTCACAAGGATGTGTCGTTTGCAAAGCCTTATCATATCAATTTAGTGGCTACGAGGCGTATGACAGGCTTTCCCCAGCGTATCAAAAGTTCCTGGAAGGCCTCACTGCCGTACACCACGCCGATGCCTTCATTGAGGTACACGCATTAGCTCATCCATCCAGGTCCACTCCTAACAGTGTTCTTCCCAGTACGCCAAACGCAACAATTTCATCATGAACGACAATCGCGGCTCCCCCGAGAACACAGGAATGCACCTCACCGCCATCCAGTGCGCATTCATTTGTACTCATCACAGAGGTCAATCCTATGCTAACCTTCTCTCCATGTTTCTTCTTTCCAGCCCCGTCATCCGTACACACCCCGTCACGGGCTACAAGTCCCTCTTCGTCAACCGCGAGTTCACGAAACGCATTGTCGAGCTCTCGCCCGAAGAATCGGATGACGTCCTCAGGTTCCTACAGCTCCATATCTCGGAAAACCACGATCTCCAGGTGCGCTACCGCTGGAAAACCAACGACATCGCCATCTGGGACAACCGCGCGACCTTCCACACCGCCACGTACGACTTGATGGCTCCGAATCGATTCTTGCTGGCTCATATTATTCTTTTCCCCCTGGTAGACACGACTACGGCTTCCAACACCGTCAGGGTAACCGCGTCGTCAGCATTGGCGAACGCCCATATTTTGACCCCAACTCTAAATCCCGCAGGGCAGCGATTGGGGACATTCATCAGGTTGTTCCAGACTTGTAGGGTGGATGTATCAGATTAACCGTAGGCTACTTGGACCTCAGATAGATTAGCTGATTTTCGTCTTCACAAGTTGACCTGGCTTAATGCCAACAAGCCGTTCCATTCACGGGCTTCACCGAAGCTCGTCGTTCAGGCCATTGTCGGCGATCTGCAGTTGATCAACGGTAGTGGATGAACGACCGTCTTTGATAGACTTATTGCTGCTGACCCTAATCAAGATTCGATAGCGTTGTCGTTGGAGACGTATATATAGGCCCAGGTTCCAAGGCGCACTCTGTCCACTTTTTAAGATCCAAGTGCCCTAGAGTGCGGTACTTGCACAGCTGAAGATGCCTCCCACGACGCTGGCCGCATAGGAGTCTATGATGGACTGTATGGAAACCTATCGACATGCGGCGTCAGCGAGCATTTTCCGGGCTTGACTAGAGGAAAGGAAATCGCACGTAGGTTCCGGCAACGAGAATATACACCCCGAGGAGGATGAAGGAATAATTTAGGAGCGTCTCCAGCGACTTGAGCGGGCCATCCCACTTCTTGTTACCGGGGTGCAGGTGCAGGTACGCCATTGCCCAGAAGATGAAGCCAAACCAACCGTCTACAGGATCGCGGATTCGTGGGTTTCATTAAAACCTGACGTGTACACGTGAAAAGCCCGAGTATGTAGACTTACCAAAGAGTGAGCACATCAGGGAGAGCATGTCGGAGAAGAAGGGGATGACTTGGGCGATGATGAAGCCAACAATCCACGAGATAGCGATAATACCAGTCCATGTCGCCCATGCGATGAAGGAGTTGGCGTGCAGGTGATCCGAGTTCTTGAATATACGGAAGAAGATGAAGCGCGCGGTCACGGACTGCGAGCATAGAATCTATCAGCACTTTTTATATCAAAATTGGAGGGGACACACGGAGTAAAGTGACCCAAGGAAAATGACTGTAGGCAGGGCAAAAGAGAAGGCGATCTTCTTGAAGACGGGTTCCAGTGATCCAAATGCGGGCGCGGTTATATACTGGTTGCCGACGAAATGGTACACTATCGCGCCGCAAAGCGAGTATGTGATTATTTCGGCGATGGCAACGGCCCATAGTGCTATGAGAAAGCTGAAGATAAAGTATGGATAGGCAAAAGATGCACTAACCTTTGGGGAAATCCTTGGGGTTCTTCATTTCGGCAATAAACTGAGGGTATCCTTCGTTTGGTTTGTAAATTGTGGGGTGGTAGACTGTAGACTTACAGAGGGAATGGCAGCGTGTCCAACAAATGTGTAGGTTATATTGAGGAAACCTGACATTCCTGGGCAAGATAAAGTGACCTTCAGATACAAGATACCCAGGGACCAAGGAACTTGAACCTAGCGCACCACCAATAAATCCGGTGCCCGCAGGAGGGAACAGAGAGACGATGGGCTCAGAGCCTGGGATATATCCAGAAGGGTGCTTCTGCACACCGGCGAAGATGATGGTGAGAAGAATCGCAATTGCCATCGTCACAGTGCTGAAAAATCCGACGTAGGACATCTGGCTCAATGTCCGCGGTAGCGTGAACACAAAGCACACGATTCCAGATATGACCGCGAAAATGATCGTGCATTGTGAGGAGTTGGAGAGGGTATTAAGGAGCCGTGCACCGACGAGGACATGTAGAGCTTCAATGCGTCAATAAGGGCGGCGTTCATGAAGGCAGAATGAATACCTTGAATGAACGTGTTGTTCAAGACGAAGAACGCGACGGTGCAGTTGTAGGCTATTACCGAGCCACCGAAAAGTTTACGCCCTATGTCACAGATGTCGCGCAACTCAGGATACTTGAGACAGTACTTCCATAGCACCAGGGAGGTGTATGTGGTTGTCAGTGCAACACCAACCGTTACGAGGATTCCAGGAATCAGGCCAAGAACGGAGTACGACCTCAAAAGAAATAAATAAATGGGCGGAACATTCATGAAGCTGGTATTCAGGACGCACCAGGGGAAGGAAAGGGTGGCCAGACATATATATTCTGAGAACAGCAGTACAGCAGTCTTTATAGCGCGCGTTAGACTCCTTGAAGGTGACTTGTGATGTGCCTTGACCACCGACACACCTTCTGCCATGAACAGGTCCTGTAACGCACTTCAAGACCACTCTCAAACACGATCTGCTGGACGACGAGATCTTCGCTTGGGGCCAAATCCGATGATAGCCGCAAGAGTTCCTTGTCCGTAGGCGCAGACTTTTCGATGTCGAACTCTCGTGACTCTGAATCGCGTGGGGAGGGCATCTTGGGGATTCAATTTCGAGAGCGCGAGGCCTTATAGGAATGTGAAATTCAAATTCCATGATCGAGCTCCATGTCCGCTATGATAGGATAGGCATAAGTGTAAAAGGCGGATGAGATGCAGCCTTAGGCCGCGTGCTTTTCCAAATTGATGTTTTCGGATGCGATCGCGAAGATTGTGGGCTAAATTTAGACCGGTAAACCAATCACTCCTCCTCCACGGATTCAAGTCTCGAATCCGTGAAGGGAATCGTCACCGGCCTAGGCTAAAGTCCAATTACGTAGCTTGTAGCTATTTCTGCTATAGGGGTATGCACGCCATCGTATACCCCAATTCACTAGTACTTGGGCAGGATACTCAGGTAACACCCTGTGGGAGCAGCCAGGGCACCCGACAGTCACATAAGTAACCGGTCCCGGGTGAATAGGAACCATCGATGATCGCCGGTCAGCTCGTTATCTTATCTAGGGCCAGCTGCTTTCCAATCTCACTTGGCAATCCAGGATATCCTACTTATCGTATCCCTCACTCATACTCGACCAACTCACGTGAGATAAACGTATCTTACAGTGTAAGCTCTCGGTCTTCGGACCATGGTCACTCTACTTACTTCATGGCCTCTTATTGTCTACCTATGTACATACAGCCTCGGCCGATGGGGCATACCTTACTTATGATATGCCTAGAGACTACGTACGTAACGTATTCGGCCTAATTGTATTCCAATTCCAACACTGTACACAGCCGCTGTCGCACCCCTAGTTGGCCATTTGTTGTCGTTGGACGCAGTGAGCACGCGCAGGTGGGCAAAGGAGCGGTCGCGACGCGACGCCCACCCACCATACTTGGAAAACATATACTTCTTAAACAGTTTAAACAGAAAGAAGGCCCATACATGCAACGTGAAGTGATAAGCAAAGAGCACGGCCATCGTAGCCAGTGCACACAAAGCAACACCAACCCGGTCTAGCGGCGCCCTCTCTCCAACGCTCCAACTTCAAGCAACCGCAATGAGTGGAACGAGATCAGACAGGTTGGCCCGACCGAGACCACTCAAGCCTGCCTGGCAAGGCCGGAGCGTTTGAGATGTGGATTTGTGTGAATCCAAGGTGGAGTTTTTATGTCTGAAGACAGGGGAGCGACGTGTGGTACGGCCTGAGGATGCTGCAAGGTTAATTCGAAGCTCGCGAGTCCATAGTACATACACATACTACACAGCCGGCTTGGGGAAAGTCTGTATCCGGTCCGACAAGCCGGACAATATCATTCAGGTGGCGGTGCCCTAGGTTCGGAACAAGCCGCCTTCAAATCACTCGGATCAGGGTACGATCAGTAGATTCGGGCTCCGCCACCTGAACCTGGGGCTTGTGCCAAGATGGGTCAAACACCGAGGACGTTCGTCGCGCTCCCTCTCACCCTCTAACGCGTTTTTTTGGCAAACGGCTTGTTGTATCTGCTGAATGATATGCCTACTTGATACCTCCCGCCCTTTTTCTACCATCTTGAGCTCTGAGTCCCTTGAAAACTTCCCGGTAAGACTTGTCATGAGTGGCAGATTCTGTGTTCTGCCTTCCCAGATTCTACTACCCAAACTCAGTCGGCACAACGTTTGAAGAGGTGAGTACCTTGAAACCTATTAAAATATCGCTATTCATGAGTTACAGCTCAAACGGATGTAAACTCAGTGTGCAGTGCTCAATTTGGCTGGAGAGCGCGGATGTGATCGGTGCAAGATCGGTGAGTTCAAGTATTTTATTTTTCAGCATATGTAACATCCATAACTCATTCCATGTCGTCCACCACCCCTCAGAAGCCTTCGAGGCCGCGAAATCCGCTGCCCAACACCCTCAGTCATGCGTCTTCACGCTCCTTTGGAACACCCCGCCGCCGTAAGGCCCCACGTTCGACGCGACTTCAAGGCGTGAAACCGGTGACGAAAACCGATTCCGAAACCTCGGCGGAGCTCATTTCGAAGCTCAACCTCCAGTTCGCGCCCGACGCCTGGCAGGTTCAGCTGATCTCACGCATCACACGGGGCTATGACAGCATTTTCGTTGCAGGGACTGGCTATGGCAAGAGCCTGATTTTTCAAGGGTTAGCGGCGTTGGGTGGGGCGAAGAAAACAGTTGTGATTATCAGTCCGTTGAAGGCTCTTGAGCGTGACCAGGTGACTACTCCCCTCATTTTTTCTGAATTTCGTTTCAGGTGGCGCAGGCCGAGAAGAATGGGCTTAAGGCCATGCTAATCAACGAGGATAACACTAAGGATCCAAGCGTCTGGTGCGAGGCCCGCACCAAAGCACAAATGATATATATTTCACCCGAGATGGCGCCTTCGGCCAATTTCATTGACCTCTGGAAGTTCTCAAAGTTCCGCAAGAGGGATCAGGCCATCATTATCGACGAGGCGCACTGCATCGAGGAGTGGGGTGAGTAATTCCGACCAAAGCACCGCGAGCTCGAGATGCTTCGTAGCTACACGGGCCAGGAAGTTCCATTTGTTGCCTGCACTGCAACTTGCTCTACAGCGACCTTCGAGATCATCTACAAGTCGCTCGCCTTCGGTCACCGGCCTTTTTGGGGTATAGACGTTGGGTGTGATCGCCCAAACCTCCTCTTCGCCACCAAGCCCCTCGTAAACCGCAAGAACCCAATTCTAGACATCTTGAACCTTCTCCCTGCCCACCTCAACCACGAAACCCCCCGCGACGCCATTCCCAAGGGCCTGTGCTACTACGACTCAGAAGCAGCTTGTCGCGAAGGTGTCAAGACATGGCGCCAGGCACTACCTGAACATCTTCGGGACTGTGTTTATGCGTTCTCGTCAAACATGTCAGAGAGGGCAAAGATCCAGTGTTGGAAGGGCTACACGTCGAGCCGATATCGAATCATCTGCTGCACGGATGCAGCAGGAATGGGCTGTAATGTCCCCGATGTTGAATTCACAGCAATCTTCGGGTGTCCAAAATCACTGTCTGTTGTTTCGCAGCGATGGGGGCGCACAGGCCGCGACCGTACAACACCTGGGACTTGCTGCTGGTGCCGCCTTGGGCATTTCGTCCCAAACCTCCTGCCGTCGGCGCTGCTGTTCAGCGCGTGAAAGGACGTGTGAAGCTCAAGGTCGAGCCGAAGACCCGTACTGCCCAACGCGAGCGCCTTGAAAAATCTCTCGAAGCCTTCATTAATTCAGAAGGTATACAGTGTTCAGTGCTCTAAGCTTTCCTTGCAGCTAACCATTGTTTTTTCAGGTTGCTTGCACAAACTCATGTCGGAAACCTTTCACCCACATACGGGCCTCACCACATACTTGGGACTCTCTTCAAACGCACCAGTGAAGCCAGGAAAACATTCCGAAGTGTCACCTTTTGAACTGTCTTGGACAGTCCTTAATCTCGATAGATCTCCCCCGCGCAACCGATGCTGCCACCAGTGTAACCCTCAGCTCGTCAATCAACTTATGCCTTCAAACAAGAATGACCCGCGTCTGGTCCAATTTGCCTCCGAATTCCTCAACCCCTTTCCCGATGCACCACCGACTCGACCTCCCTCGCAACCATCCACTACATCGAATGTTAGTCATACATCTATCACATCTGACATCGCTGCGCTCTCTGCCACAAATTTTGAGCCTATTGTGCGATCAACTTCAAAAGACGAAAAGGAACATCGTCGGCTGCTGCTCGATTGGCGCAACGAACGACACCACCGTTCAGGGAGTGATATATTTCTGTCTCCTGCTGTGGCCCTGCCCCCCTCTCGGCTAGCAAAGCTCGTTCTAAAAGGAGGCCAGTTCCTGAAGGAATCTACCATAGGACGTCGAGAGATTCTCAAGGTTATTTCTTGGGATTTTGCGACCGATGACGACTTTAAGGAGGTAGCTGCAATCATCCATCAGTGGCGCAACGCCATTACCATCTCAGACACGCCAACCTCGCAGACACGCAGTCGTAAGAAAAATCGTGGGTCCGAGAACATTGACCCGATACCACAGCCCATATTCACTCCACCTCGACCACGCCCTCAACCTAGACATCTGATCTCGAGCAACCAGTCACCCTCAACACCACGTCCAACCACTACAGGACCGAGCAATGTCTTTACCACCCCTGTTGCACGCCTTGCATTCCGAATGGCTTCTCCAGCACCCGCACCTCAAAATCCTAGTAATCGTGACTTTGTTGCAGTGCCCGGAACGACTATATACACCACTGGTAGTGGGCCATCAAGAGCCTTACACACTGTTCCCTCCCAACAGCTCCCTTCATCATTCACGTTGTTACCATCTCCGAGTCGACCTGTGATGTATGAAACCCCAATAGCATCACGATTGGCAGTCCACCCACTCTCACAGGTCTATCACTCACCATTATACCAACACGTCACACATAATACCTGGTCCAATCCCTATCCATATCCACCCTTGTCCCAATCTTCCTCAGGCATTCACTGGAAATGTGACCCATTAATCTGGACGGAAATATTAAAAAAAGATTGAAAGAATACTCCAAATAAATTTATAGTTTTTTTTTCTATTTTCCTCTGGCAACTATGATAAAGACACTGTGACCACCGTCTTTGGTAGATCTTCAGTATTCTCAATGGGAACACAATAAAATCAGGGAGGCCTAGACCAAAATATTTCTTCAGGCATTCTTTCATATTGTTCTTTGTTTTATCTTTTCCTTCTGCCAGAGAATATCATAACTGCCACCATTCTTAATTTCTTTGTATTCCTGGTCAAAGGATGATAAGATTATGTTGAAAGGTATTTCCCCTTTTCTCCTCATCTTTGTTCTATTATCTTTACTGGATCTCTTTCATTTTCCTCTTACAGTACTTTACAACATATTCCTTTCACAAATACACA